>JAMOIN010000080.1:0-16811 GCA_024666655.1 Dascyllus trimaculatus
CCCCTGTTAAAAAATAAATATCCATTTTATGATGTGACAGTGCTGTTATAAAAGTTCAGGCCCCAAAATGTCTTGATTAGGTAGAGAGAAAAAATAAGGTTTGTGTTACAATAAGTACTTTGTTAAGGTTAGAGAGACACTTGTCCTTTATACTAAGATGTGTGGGAAACATTGTAGAACATTTAGCTCGAAGAAGCAACATCTGTTTGTGATGGGTGTGTTTTATTAATCCATCAATCCACCCCGACCTCCTTCATTTGCTGACGTTGCTATTGTTGTTGTAATTCTTACCTCCACCAAGGAGGTTATGTTTTTGCCAGCGTTTATCTGTTTGTTTGTTTGTTTGTCTGTTAGCAACTTTACGCGAAAAGGTATCAATGGATTTTGATGAAATGTTCAGGAAAGGTGGATAATGGGACAAAGAACAGATGATTACATTTTGGTGGTGATCTGGATCACCGTCTGGATCCAGGATTTTTTTGCAGGCTTCTTTAGCATTGGGAGATAGGGCAATGCGCATTCATATATGCATGTAACTCCACAAAAAAAAAGTGGAGTTACATTTGGCCAGGCTGCTTGGCCTGGGATAAGGATAAGGATAAGTTCCCGCTAATTTCTACAACGAATCAAAGTTTGATCCAGATCAGGGCAAAAATTCCGGATACTACAATGCAGAAAAGGGAAAAATAGAGGGCCTGTGGAATCATTATCACTGTAAGGTAACAGACATGCAACCAACACTAACATGCAGCTTAGACTCTGCTGAATCAGGAGTCTGCCAACAGATTATAATTATAATTATGATTATATTATTATAATTATAATCAACAGCTATGGAGCTAGATCTAGAAGAAACCGCCATTACCCAAGAAGTGGTTTTTATGAATAACTGTTGAACTAATAATGATATTATGATGGCCAAGGGAGGTGGCCTTTTAATTTGTGGGCTGGACTTCTCCTTGTTTCTTGGTCCTGTTTGCAGGAAGCTGGGTGGTTTCCAAAACCAGGCCTTGCCATTTAGACAACCAGGTCCACCTGAGTCTCTTTAAAAGAGCCTGATTGCTGCCTCCTCACTCTCTGCTCCACCCCTGCCCTGACCGCTATGCTGACTCCTCTTTAGTTTGGTTTGATTAATCTACACATTGACTCACCACCTGCACTTCCAACACAATCGCACTCACACTGACCTACACTTCCACGTTATCTTTATTTAATAAATATTGTTAAACCATTGCTTTTGGTGTGGACTCCCTTTTTGCTGCTACTTGTTGAGCCAGAGTAGTAGCAATATCAATGTGAATCCAACTGCTAAGGGTACATTTTCTTGGTCAAGGAATCTAATATTGTAACAATCCGGGGACTAATACTTCTGGTGTAAATCCCAATATGGGGTGAAATGAGCTGCTTGGTGGAGGTCTGCGCTCTTTGAGTGCTTTTCTAGTTTTTACTACATCACCTTACATCCCCCTGTTTTTCTTTCTTAGTGTAATTACCAGGCCTCCAATTTGGCTTTTTCACTTGAATGCAAACATTGTTTTAATGGGAGAACGGTACCTAAAACCATTATGTCTCATCTGTACACTTAATTACAGAAGCTTTGGTGTTGCCTTTGGACACACACGCATTCAAGCTTTTTACATTACAGACATGAGTGAGTAAGTAATCTTGCCATCTAATTTTTGGCAAGGACGCTAATGTATTATCAGTATTATGGGCTGTTAAAACAATACAGACTATCCAAACAGTCAGTGAAAATATATGTGCCAGAACACAATGAAACGGGTTGAATGAGCCCCTCACACTATCTGGTCATCTTTGCACTTTCTTTCCTTTTTACTCTTGCTGCTTGGGCAAGGGATAAAAAGCACAGCACAAAATCCTACAAACCACTGAGTCACAGCAGTTTAAGCTCAACACCAGCACCGTTTAAGAATTTGTACATGTTATTCCTTTGGTCAACATTGTCCAATTAATATTAATGAACACGAACAACTTCCAGCCAAAGCTAGAGGCTAAAGAGCTGAGACTCATCAAGATGTAAAATCGGGAGCTCCCCTCGGTGAGAGCCGCTTCAACATTTACTGTATCTTCTCCTGGAAAATTCAACATTTAAGGTACGCTCTGTTAACCCCCTTGGGGAGTCTGCACTGGGCAAATTACTTTCTGAACTTTCAAGCCTTAAACAAGAATGCCTAAATTAGTAAGTTTTTAAAAAACAACTCTTGCATACCGCCTTAGAGGACAGCAAGTAAATCCTACACTCTGCATTTAGTGGCTCAGTGTTGATGTGTATATAAGATGTCAGCTTTAGGCCAGGTTCTCTCCTTTCACTGAACTTGCTGCCTTTGCCAGTTATTAGGTGTGAATGGATGTGTATGTATAAGATGCAGGTGTAGGGCATTTAAAAAAATACCATGCTTAGCAAAAAAATGTACAGCAAAATATCTACTTCACAGGTCAAGAGTGTAAATCTATGCTTACTTCATAACAGAGGTAAATATACTGCATATCTGCTCTTCATCTTTTCTGTGTCCATCAGTGTGTTTGCAGAGTTTGAATCAAATCGCTTACGTCTGCTGGTGTAACACAGATAGAAAATTGATGTGTTGACTGAAAGATACAGACAGAAAGTTGGTTCATGATTTTATCTGAGGGCATTTCATAGATGGAATAACAAGAGGAGATTGGCGAGTGGATGCAGGGAGCAGGCAATGTTGAAATTGCAGACATGGCTCAAGCTAACGGTCCCATAGACTTGTAAACTTAAAAGATCCTCTCTCACGTGATCAGAATAAATAATATTAATAGATTTATTCTATTATAAAAACAGGTATTTAAGGAGGTGCATCTGCTTCCTCAAGCTTAACACAATGCAGACCAGATATATTGTATGTCAGTATTCACCGATCATCCACGATATTATATCCACTGACAGGTGAAGTGAATAACACTGATCATATTGGTACTATGTGGTGTTCTGATGGAAAACCTTGGATTTTGTCATCCGTGTTGATGAGACATAGACACACAAATAAACATTGTCCCACAACAAGCACACTCCCTCATGAAAATAGAAATCCCAAATGTAACTGGTCTACCCCTGCAGGAAAATGCACCCCACCACATGGAAAAAACATCAAACAATCAGGAACATGTTGAGGAACATGACAATGGCCCAACATGTTGATTTGACCTCCAAACTTCCTACACCCCATTATGATCAAGCATCAACAGGATGCAGTGGAACAAGTTTGATTGACAGAGGCACCACTGCACAAGCCAGAGTACCCAAAGGATCCAGTGACAACGTCCTGGTTCCAGACCCCATAGGACACCCTGAGAGGTCCTCTTGTCCATGCCCAATGGTTCAGAGCATTTTTGAGCACATAAGGGGGACAGCACAATATTAGGCAGGTGGTCGTAATGTTATGCCTGATCGCTGTATGTTAGCATATGTTTGACACCAAGAGTCTAAAGACATGGTTGTGCCTCTGTAAGGCTGCACTTTGAAACTTGGGGTTCAATATCAAAGTGACACTGTAAATATAATGATGTTTAGCAGGTGTACTGTTTACAGTGGTTATTTTAGAATGTTACCACCATAGCATTTGGATCGGGATGTCAAGGGTTCCTTTTGCAAGTATTTAGTCATAAAAAACATGATTTGTCCAAAAGGATGGACAAATAATCATTTTTTACCTGAGAGAGCATTAAGTGAAGTCAGAAACATACTTGCATTCACAATAAACAAGGCCATACAGCTAAAAACTGAAGTTGAGGCTGACTCCAAAACTGAGTCAGTACCCATAGCAGAAATAAACATGTTTACAACCTGGTCTTTTTAGCTAATTTCCCCATTCATGACAACTGTACAGGGGATTTTTTTTACTCTAACTCACTGGTTTAAACTGAGTAAGGCCTGAAGTTGTACATAATTAAGAGCATAGGTTGCGTAGAGTGACAGGTGCTGTCATGGGATAGTCCATCCCCCAAAGATGTTTGCATGTTCCACCTCTTTGTTCCAACTCTTTGCTGCTTTTTGGATTAGCTGCCAGTTGGTTGGAGTCAGACATTGCCAAGATGGCGACACCCGGAGCCATGACACTGAGCTTTAAGGTCACTCTTCAGGAAGATTATAGGTGACGTCACAGGGGGTTGAGTGATGACAATCCATCCAATACTTGTTGAGACTGTGTACTGTTGATATTTCAGTCTGGACCAAAGTGGTGGACTGACAAACCAACACTGCCATCTGTGGAGTCATGATGCTGCCATGGCTAAAACAAATCTCGCCAGAGCTCATTTTCTGCATGAGTTACAGCTCATTTTCTTGGACCAGATGAGCCGTAAATGACCAGATGAAGCCTGCAGATGCTTGGGAATACACGATTTCTAGCTATGATCAAGGACCTTGTGTTACCTGCTTGTGTTTGTCAGCCTTTTAGTCAAGCTCGCCATGAGTGTTTTTGCAGTGAACGTTCCCCATCGTAACAGAAAGCCCCCTGCATGCTAAAACACGGCATCCTCGACAATTACCATGATGATAGGATCCACCATAATGAGACGACTTATTGCCAACAACACATGCTAATGATAATTGTAATAGCGGCAATCACTTCCGTGATTCTCTCCCCTCTCATTTGCATTCTCTGCTTGCCTCTTCCCTTCGCCGCTGTCTGTCTTTTTGCTCTTTTACTTTTTCTTCACTATTTCGTCTTTGTGCTCCACTGTACTTTGTATAAAACTTTATTCCCTGTCTCTTTCTTTTCTCTCTCTCCCTGTCTCTCCCCTAACCTTCCCATTCCTGTTGTTTTCATTCATTATTACTTCCCTTGACACAAACTGCCAGCCAGGCAACAAATCAACATCTCTTTAACTTTAGCACCACTTAACTCGTATTGTGCTTATTCTGCAGCTTGTTTTGTTGTGGGAGATGGATACCGGGTGTGATAAAGTGATACAGCGCTGCAGTGTGTGCGCTGGCTGCTTCAGACAGGGACTTAAATCAGTGTTATTGAGCCTTGCGTGGCTGGGTCGTTATGAAATACAGCTGTCAAGTTGCTGTAACTCAGCTGAATTTCCACTGAGACCCGACATTACACTCAGTCATGGAGGAAATCATGATTTGTTAACTGCTTGTTAGTCATAAATAAAACCCTAACACATGTAATGCATTGTTAATTGCTCAACTTATGAGCGACGGAGGGAAGCTGAGGGATGCTGTGTGTTCATCATCCTGTATTGCTTTGATGTTTCCACATCAGGGGAGGGGATACTTTGTTGTGCTGATAACAAAGGGCTTAAGCGGATGGAGTCAGGGGCAGGATTTGGTTCTACAATGTGATGCATGCTGACTTACCAGTCTGTTCCGTGCACCTACATAGCCTATTGCAATACAGTTCAAATACAGTAGTCAGAAACATCACAGTTGGTTATGCTTAATTGTCATTACTGAACATCAGTGAAGATGTTAGCAGCCTGGATTCCTGTTAAGCTTTAGTTATATGGAGATATAAAATTAGTCTCATTCAAGGCTATCCTGAATCCATGTCTTCCACATTAAGTTATTCAAAGCCGCACCTGTTCATGGAAACATTTAAATCTTCATGGACACACTGAAGGTCAGCTGTGCCTCTGACTTCCAGCGAAAAACTGGGACAACACAGTAGAGACACTCTTCTCTGAATGGGAACCAGAAGACAAAAGCAACGTAATGCTCCTGCCCGTGCTGCTGCTCTGTATAATGTAAGCCGGCTGCAGGCTTTACAAAATGCACACTGAAAATAATGAGGCTTTCTTCTGCACTCAACTCCATTTTTTTGCTCGAGGACTGATTATAATGTTACGGTATGAATATATCTAATCATATATCTGGGAAGAGTTTACGGCAAACTTGGGATGTGGTCAGAAGTTGTTTTTTTTTTTTTACATGGGAGAAAAATCATGCCAGTTTTCCCTCAATATACAACATTTTTAATCACTGCCTCTGTTTCCTTATACCTTGACATCAGCCTGAAGTCTGAAGTCTCTTTATACAAAAAAATTGCTTTGCAACACTGTGTCTTTGTTTTCCTACTGAGCAAATATACTGAACCTCTGGCTGTAACCTTGGATTTGGATCTAAAGTTCTATCAGTTTCAAGTGTGGCCATCTTTGTTTGTGATTTTTGGGGTAAAATGAGAGGTAGGATATATAGCCATCAGCCACAGCATTATGACCAGGTGAAGTGAATAACATTGATCATATTGGTACTATGTGGTGTTCTGATGGAAAACTTTGGATTTTGGCATCTGTGTTGATGAGACTTAGACACCCAAATAAACATTGTCCCACAACAACCACACTCCCTCATGCAAATGGAAATCCCAAATGTCACTGGCCTACCCCCGCAGAAAAATGCACCCCACCACATGGCAACAACATCAAACAATCAGAAACATCCTAAGGAACATGACAATAGCCCAACACGTTGATTTGACCTCCAGACTTCCTACACACTATCGTGATCAAACATCAACAGGATGCAGTGGAACAAGTTTGATTGACAGAGGCCCCACTGCACAAGCCACAGTACTTAAAGGATCCACTGACAATGTCCTGGTTCCAGACCCCATAGGACACCCTGAGAGGTCCTCTTGTCCACACCTAATGGTTCAGAGCATTTTTGAGCACAGAAGGGGGACCGACACAATATTAGGCTGGTGGTCATAATGTTATGCCTGATCGGTGTAAGTGACATGCAAAGGACAACATTTTTTTGTTCTCAAGTTCTTCGGTTTTCTGTTACAAATGCAGTCTGCTGGTGCCACAAGGATTGTTGTTTTACCTTTTTAAACTTCCTGACACTTCCCTACTACACAACCTGTGATGCACTTTGCCTCTACATGCAGCACCCCACCTTGTGGCATTTCTGAATCACTCCTTCTTCCTGCTTCAATCTGAACAGCAAACTCTCTCCGTCTTCAGTGACAAGATGAAAAGCTCAGTCCTGTACTGCACAAATAAAAAATTCAAACACAATAGCAGTAAATGACAAAAAAGAAATCAGACACTGCAAGACTCTTTGATAACATTGTTCTGTCTGAAAAGTGTTTGAAATCTAGGTGACAATATGAAGCTCCTTGATTACATCCTACTTTATTATCTGCCTTGCTTCTCTGTTACATGATTATTTCACATTATAATTTCATGATTACATGATTACTCCTCCGTCACACGGCTAATTGTGAGACACATTACTCACCTGAACTGTAATAACAATATGAAAAATTCTGTTGCTGGGAATCAAAAGCTTGCTTAGTCAGACTTTTGAAGTGTACAGTGTAAACATAAAATTTGATTTCCGTATTTGTTTTCAAAGACAGACCAGCCAGGCATCCATGACATGATGGACATGACGACAGAAGTGACACTTGTTGATCTAAAGTGCTTTTCTCCACATGTTGTCCGTGTCTGTTGACACATTGGATCACACTCTCTTTTTGAAATCTAATCTATTTCTGGCTGGACTCACATTTTCCAGGCTGTGAGCTTGTGACTCCACTTCTGCTCTGAAGCATTCCTCAAGGATGTCGAAGACAACCGACTCCTTCTCTCTAGTAATGGAATCTCTCTCTCTCTCTCCCGCCAGTCGTGACCCCTCTCCGGCTCTCTCTCTCTCTCCCTGTCGTCTGATGATGTCTCTCTCTTCTCCCGTTTTTTCCTCAAGTCATCAACCACCGACGGCACTAAGTTGTCCTCCTCACCACTCTCCTCTCCCCACTCATCTCCCTCTCCCCTCCTCCCATGAACCTCTCCATCAATGTCACCCTCCGCTCTACTTCGCTGGACCACAGCCATCAACACACACCCACGCGCACACACAGGCGTGAACATGCGAGCCGCCTTTCGCTTATTCACACGCACGCACAAAAATCATTCTTCTCCTTCTCTTCGCAGTCCCCCCTCCTTCCCTCTCACACACAAAATGCCCATCTCTGTCTCTCTCTGTCAATGTTGTGGAACGCCTCGACTCGCTTTGGGATGCCTGGACTCATCCATCACCACGGGGCGAGACTTGGCTGCGTTGGATACGTCACGTCCTGTCTAGCATATTGTTGCATTTGTGTGTTTTTATAAGTGTGTGATTGCTTGAGTCTGAACATTTGTGGGCATTTTCGGCTAGTGTGCATGCACCTATGTATGTGTGTGTATGAATATGTGAAAGCATATAGTGTGAATAGTGCCTCTATGTGCATATCTACCCTAAAAATCTCCTTATATTTACACTGCATGCAGATATCTCAGGGTATGGAGTTATAATAAACTACACATTCAGCCACTTGGGGGCACCAGAAGAAGCTGTAAATATGACACTATTCAGGCAGAGAGCAACATTAATATTAACTTAAAAAAACATGCATCTAATATTCCCTCTCCTTTAGCTCTATTTTAGACTTAACCAAGTCTTAAGTTGCTCTTTAGCTGCTAAATGCTCCACTGCAACCAGCTAGTGAACAACCTTGTCCTTTAATCATTCATACAGGGAGTTCATAAAAGATTTTTGCTGCTGAAAACAGCCTACTGTTGCAGCTGAAAACAATATGAGAGTGAACCACAACAGTACCATGGAATCAAAACATCAAACCCTACACCGGGCCGAGGGGAAATGCAGAGTCTAGTGACGGTGTTGCTTCTTTTGGGACCCTCTAGGAGCTCCACCGTTCATGTTATACAGATATGCACATGCTCATGGTGGTATTTCTGCTTGTTTGGCTTAATCTGCTTTAGAAGTCTAAGCTGCTGGTTTATGTTTATCTATCCTGCGCACTTCTCAGGGTTGAGAGATGCACTATTCTATTACCTTGGCCCTCTGCAGAATAGAGATGTGTTCGGCTGCTATTAGTTCAAAACATGTTTTTTTTCTTTCCCGCCTCGGTTTCAGTCAGAATATGTATTGCTGTTTTTTTTTTATTTTAGTTTGCTATTTGACATAATAAATCAGTTTCTCCTCTCCAGTGTTTTGATGAAGAAATAAACAAGTGTTATTATCCATGGCGTCTGCGACTGTGACTCTGGCCTTGATGTAGTGGGAAATATGGTATATAAGCAACAGAAGTGACCAGTGGAGTCTTTCACAAGCACAGACGTTGCATTTTTACTTGAAAATGTTTTACTTTTTGCTCATACTAAAACAGATTTGCGCGTTAATTTGCTTTTTTTGCAGACGGATAAATAGAGGGTACCAAAATGAAATAAGTCAGTGTTCAAACTTTACTTGAAAATTCCTAATAGACACACAAAATTTGTCCATGGTGTCATTTTCAAATAAGCTTACTCGTCTTAGTGGTCCCACCAGCACACCTCACCATTAGTCATTTTCTCCACCGCTTGTCCTGCAACACCTCACCGTGCCTTCGCCATGACAGACAGCATGATAATGTGTCGGCTGGAGCAGCACAGAGAGCAGCACTCCACTGTGTGTCACTGAGGTTGCACAGCTATAAATGCGGTTCCTCAGTTCCTACGCGCCGTGTTCATTTTAAAGTCTGCGATAGCAACATGACTTGGTAACATGAAAACACTTGGCCACACAGGGAGTCTGCTAATTGATGAGAATGAAAAGATGAGGATAGACAAAAGAGGATAGCGAGGGGACACGTATATCAAACGGCAAATAGAAGGAGGCGGACAATGCATTCCTCTTCATGCACCATGGTCCCTGTGACTATGAGCGACCTTACAGTAAGCGATACGGACAGCAAGTCGTTTGAAAAGCTATTAGAAATGTTTCAAATCTCTTTGGAGAAAATGCAATAGAAAATAGAAAATGCATAATGGAACAAGATGTATCTAATCATGCCAACAGTCAAGAAGGAGCATCTAGATTGCTTCTCTTATAAGGACTGTGGCTACCTGCCTCTCCGTCCCACTCATCCCTTCCATTCCCTGCCTTTTTAATCTTGCTGAGTGATTCTGAAATGCTGATTTGGATGTCGGGCATCAGCTTGAGGTGAGGCCTTCACTTTTCCCTGACCTCTCCATCCGTCCGCAGGTATCTAGGGGGTGTAATACATCTTAATAGATCAGCCCGCCTGCTACTGAATTATAGCCAAAAACTGCCTGTCTGGATGTTTTTAAATAAGTGCAGCAGCCCCACAGACTACCTGGGTCTCCATGGTAAGTTATTAGTCTGTTGAGCCACCCAGCAGCTCTGCCTGCAGGATTCCTACCATAAATAAACAATATTGTCTCTCTTTCAGTCCTGTTGTCCTTATTTAAAAGCTTTCCGTGTGATATACTGTAAATGTTTCTTTGATGTCAAAACTATATTTCTTAGAGATTATATCAAAGGAAAAGCAGCACCACAGGAAGGTTAAAGTAGAACCCTAAATCGCTCTTTGAGAACTGCTCACCGGTGTAAATGGATTTTGCCTGTGTCCTGTTATTGGCAGCTTTCTGAGAGGTGTGTTGAGTGAACTACAGAGCGGATTTTTGACTGTTGAAATTATTGTCATTGCATTTTTTTTAAAAACAGTCATAATCAGTGTTTTGACATCAGTAGTAGATGGGACACAAGTAAGTAATAGCTGAAGCCCATTTAATGTGGAACCACAACTAACTACTGGCAAACAAGATACACAAACAGGACAAGAGGGAAATGTTTACACGTGTAACTAAAAGTTGCATCCTTAGTGATAGAATATTCATGATTGCTATTCATACCTGGTTCCTCTTGAAAAGGTTGCTTGACTAGGAAACGTTGCATGTTTTTAAAACATGCTACCTGGTGATCCCTGAGCAGTGCATAAACTACATTGTGGATTTCGGGGAAGCTCACTTTTTTTCACATTTTCATTTTCTTGTATTTATAATTACTTCTGTTATTAAGAGTATCACAGATTAGGAGGATTAAGAAAACAGATGAACAGAAGCCAGTGCTGCCTGCTGAGTGTCTTTCAGCAGGCAGCACTGGTGTGGAGAGCGGCGACTAGGGAGTGAGAGACAAATAGAGAAAGAGTGTGAGAGACTCTGTTTTGTCTGTTTCAGAAATAAAATCAATACATTTTATATCATGTTTTTACAAAGGTGAGATAAAAAAAATCAAGTCCTTCCTAAATGCCACATCTGCTGTTTCTGACCAGGAACATAAAAAATGCCTTTTGAAACATCCTTATGAATTAATCATACATCGACAATTTGATACATATCTTATGATGATAAAGATACATAGAAATAGAAATGCATGGCAAAATCAAGATTAAATTCAGGAGAGGTCATCTCTTGGCGGGGTTCTTGTGATCAATGGTGATGATATTTAACTACAATCAATCAAGAATGGAAGCAAAAATAAGAAATCAGACCAGGTTTGAAGTGATTTTTTTGGTGGGGCTATTGCCACACTCTGAACTACTAACACTTAGAATAGATAGCCCCTTGACGCCTGAATTTATTTACAATTATATATAAAAAAAAAAGTATTATTTGTGTTTTTTGATTTCAAGTTGGGCTGCACAGTGGCACGGTGGTTAGCAGCGTTGCCTCACAGCTAGAAGATCCCCGGTTCGCGCCCCGGTTAGGACGCCTGGGATCTTTCTGTGTGGAGTTTGCATGTTCTCCCTGTGCATGCGTGGGTTCTCACCGGGTACTGCATACGCTATCTCAGCTGCAGTGGTACGTTGCAAATTTGCGACAACCGGCGTTAAGGGGTTAAACACATTGCCAACAGTTCCCTCTATCATCATATTCATGGCACCAGAGTCAGAAGAAAGCAGTGTGACTGGATGGTGGCTTCTATTTCCCACCGTCATGAGGCTATTTGATAAAGACAGGGTCGTAGATTTAATTAAATACTGCCTGCAATCTCATATTCAGGTCATGATTGAGGTTTAGCTTTCAATACTGAGCCAAAACTCCAGTCTTTCCCCAACTTTATCTTTGAGTTGCGCAAAAATAGCCAAGAGCAGAGGATATTGGAGAAAATAAAGAAATACAAACAAGGAACAGTTTTCAAAGTGAGCATTTAACAGACATCTTTAGGCAGTCTAATTTACAGCTGGGTTAAGTAGGTAGGAATTAACAGGAATCGTGTTTCATATTTCTGGGCAGGCTGTATCTCCTTTTTGCCTTAAACGCTGGCACATCTCCATTGCGCTGCAGTGATCTAAGACAGCAGCTGGTTGTGCAGACAGACAGAGACGGTTAGTGATAAAATAATAAAATCTGTTTAAGGAGACATTAAGCCGGCGTTGGGTTAAAGGAGCGTCGCCGCGGTTCACAATGAGAGAAAAATGGGGGCCATTCATCACTTTCAATTTCAGTTTCAAATATATGGCCAGACCCGAGTCATATTTTTTAGTTGGAAAAAAATTCGACAACGTTGCTGCTGGACAGGCATCATTCAAATTAAGAGGAGGGCTGTTTTTTCATCCGGGGCTATCGTTGGTGTGCAGGTGGCCTTAGGGTTCACACTGTAAACAAGAAACGCTATAAATCTCTGTCAGTCTTGCCCGAGGAATTATGTCTACATTGACCGATTCTGTATCCTAACTCAGCCCTGCCACCAGTCATAAAATAAGGATGTGGAGGTCAGAACCAGAGTTTACGTTCCATTACAAGGCTTGAACTAACATTCATTATTAGACAGCAGCGTGTCCCATTTGTCTTAATCACAATCTTTTCCTAGTCATAACCACACTTCACTTAATATCCTGATCAAATTGTAATTTCCTCCAAGCTGGTCTAAACTTCCCATCTGATTCTCTGTACACCACCGACCCACGGCCTCATTGATAACAAGAGTACATAACACATAAAGGCCGCCGCAGACACAGTGTTTAGACTGGGCTGAACATGACCGCGTCCCGCCGCTCAGAGTCACACCATTTGCTCCAGGATGTGGAACCGCCCTTAAACAGCGGGGTTTACACTCTTTATTGCCAGGCCACAGTGCGGATGCAGCTGTTTAAAGTCTGTGGCAATAACAGTAATCTGGGTGGCTCTGACTGGTAGTCAAGTGTGAGCCACGATAACGTCTCTCTTCTTCCCTCTCGCTGCTCTCTTCTCGCCTAATCTCCTCCACGCTGTCTGGCTGGCGGTTAAGTGGCGGTTTCTCTTTTCGTTTGAGGTCCCTACAGGGCTCGGCAACAGAGGCGATGGACCCTACTAAGAAATGGTGTGGAAATTGCTTTGTGCTTTTTTCTCCAGCCATCGCAAGCTGGGCAATTTACACCTGGGCGTCCCCTTCCTTCCACTTGACACAAGGTGAGAATACCGAAATCGCAAAAAAAACAACAACCAAAAAACGATGAGCCGAGAGAGGAAAAGGGTGAGCAGAAGAGGAAGAAGGGACACATCACATCTGTACAAGAGGAAGAGAGTGTACCTGAGTGGAAAAGAGAAAATCTGAGATGTAGACAGAGAGTAAGTGAAAAGACCGCGAGAAGCAGAAGGAACAAAGAGAGGAGATTTTGCTGAGCTCTTCAGATGTCTTGTTTTCCTGAGGTGAGACAATCTCCCCCATCCATATTTGCATTTGCACATACAGCCATTCGCTCATTTACAAGATTCCCTCCATTCTGACTCATTTCCCCAGGCACACACTTGTTGTTTTTCCACAAGTGCGAAACGACCTCAATAATGTTGCCCAAACAGACTGTCGTCGGCACCGAATCCCCGGACGGCGAGCGAAAACACCTGTCACTAATCATAAGTCTTTTTATTTTTTTTATTTTTTATGGGTCATCTTATTTTGTGGCGTGAATTCATGGGTACATTATCACCGCCAAGGGACCCGCAAAAAAATCAGCCTCCCATTAACTGTCCGTGGAATGGATCCAGGATCTGCTTCTCGAGGACGCCGCGTCACCTTCCACCTGCAGCAGCTGTGACTGTTTTCCGTAATTTGCCTCATATTTGTCAACTGTTTGTTTTAATTAGTGCGATGAGCTCATGATGCATCCGAAGCATTTTGCTTGCATACGACGTCTTCGGAGAGCTACGGCCGTATCCTTCAAGAAATATATAAATGAAGAAATGAAGCCACACGCCATTAGACAGTCGGCCGTTCCTCTCTTCCTGGTGACATGGCTGGCTTTAAAGGTCAGAGCCGTTTCCAAGATGTGCTTCAGATGCTCTGTCTGAGGATTGTCATACGGTGTAAGGCTGCAGTCACACTATTCTGTTACGTTTGTGCACCAAAAGCGCCTCGCTCATATGTATTTCAAGCTATTAATTTGAAAGAGTGGATGTCATACGTGCTACAAAACCGCCCCCTTCAAGCCAGAGACAGAGGATTGCAGAGTGCAGTCACTCGAAGCTCAGTAAAACCTACTGAATAGACATAAAATAAAACAGCGGAGTTAATAAACTGAGCTAACTGGAAAGCAAATCCCAAATCTGAATTTGCATGAGAAGTAGATGCACACCTTTAAACTGTGCCGAGCTCATTTACACTGCAGATTTATGGTCCAAGTATCAAAAGTATCAAAGTATCAAAGTAAGTTGAAGTACAGACGAGTTGTGGCTCTGCAGTGAAACCTAGATGCTCTGGTTTATAGAACTGCGCCCTCAGTGCCGTTCTTTGTTGTGCAACTTATTGTCAGCAGTCCAAAATATCAGAAAGTAAAAGATGTTTGCAGTGTTTGTTCATGAATATCTAGCAGACTGTTGATTAGACTCGGTCACATCAGTCATGACACTCAAATCCTAATCAGTCCATCAACAGCATCATGCGTTGGTCCATTACACAAACATGTTAGTATTCATGTGTGGTCTAAACATGATGTAGAGGAGGGAGAGGGCTGGCTTCGAGTGAGTGTGCATGGCATTAGAGTCTTGATGTAAATAGATGCACTATGATTGGCTGCATTGTTTATTCATAATCAGAATGATCTGAGCCAAATGTAGAGCGCAGCAGGCCATCGGAAAAACTGAGCGGAATAGTAATGACCAGGGTAAATCAGGAAGAGAATAAGAATGCTAAATTCTAAAGGTAGTGTGTGTGTGTGTGTGTCTGTGTGAGAAACGGAGAGAGCGGGTTGAAATTGAAACTTGACTGATGAGCAGGGGTGAGCAGAAAGGAGCAGCGAAGAGATCAACACATGCATATTCCATGCAGGTTATACCCACACACTCAATTGAATTAATAGACAGGATGGCATATACATATGCATGTGCAACTGAAAACCCGTGTTAAATAATGTAGCGATGGTATCATATATACACCGACCAGCCAGAACATTCTGACCACTGACAGGTGAAGTGAATAACATAGATCATATTGGTACTATGTGCTGTTCTGCTGGAAAACCTTGGATTTTGACATCCGTGTTGATGAGACTTAGGCACCCAAATAAACACTGTCCCACAACAAACACACTCCCTCATGCAAATGGAAATCCCAAATGTCACTGGTCTACCCCTGCAGGAAAATTCACCCCACCACATGGAAAAAACATCAATCAGGAACATGTTGAGGAACATGACAGTGGCCCATCATGTTGATTTGACCTCCTAACTTCCTACACCCCATTCTGATCAAGCATCAACAGGATGCAGTGGAACAAGTTTGATGGACTGAGGCCCCACTGCACAAGCCAGAGCACCCAAAGGATGCAGTGCCAACGTGCTGGTTCCAGACCCCATAGGACATCCTGAGAGGTCCTCTTGTCCATGTCCAATGGTTCAGAGCATTTTTGAGCACATAAGGGGGACCAACACAATATTAGACAGGGGGTCAAAATGTTATGCCTGATCGGTGGATATACAGACAGGTGACAAATTAAAGGAAAAAACTGGACAAATAAGCAAAGAAACACCAGAAAGGCAAACGCTCACACACAGTTAAACAACGAAGAAATGATGAGAGAGCTCAGTTGATTTAGTTTTTTTTTTTAAAGATAGCAAGAAGATATAAGTGACTTTAAAAAAAGGGTTCACTGTTGGGACACGGATGGCAGGAGCTTCAGTCACAAGGACTGAAGCTACGTTTGCATTTATCTTTGGAAAGGCAGTGGGACATGAAGTTGGAAATTGTGGTTGACAGTACACATCAGATGACTGTGATGCTTGTGCATTAATGTGATATGCATAAAAAAACATCAGTGCAGGACGTAATTGTACTGTTAACAAGAACAGTTCCATGACGGGTGCAAAAAGAGAACAGCAGGTTTGCAGCGCACAAACTCCTCATTATTCCCATATTCTCATTGGTAAATGCATGTGTAGCGTACAAAAAGAGAATAGTACAGGCCTAAAAGGTCACCCCTATGTTCAGGTGATCTGATGGCTCTTATTTTGATGTGGGGGTCATTTATTTGACATGGGTTGGATAACTTTTAGAGGGAAACGTCACCGCACAATCTCACCAAACCTCCATGGGACACCTGTTCAGACAGAATCTCCCAAGAAACACATTTGAACCCTTTTCTTGTCGGCGAGAAGGATATGAAAAGAGAGAAACAAAGATGAGGAGCGCGGAGAAAGACAGAGGGGAAAAAAAAGAGTCTTTACTGAGAAGCGAAGAGAAGCAAAGTCAACATCATCATTTGAGAGAGAGAGAGAGAGAGAGAGAGAGGGAGAAGTGTGGGAGAGAGAATAGAGCAGCGCAACATGGATAAATAAAATCTCCTAAAGGCAGAGAAGGGAAAAGGAAAAGCTCACAGCAAAGACCTCCTGCAAGAAAAGCAAGACGGGGAGGAGCAGAACATCTTTGTGAGGATAAAAGAAGGAGTGTAATCGCCCAGTTGTTTCTTTTTCTCCCAGCGGCCCCTTAGAAAACAACTGGCGCTTTAAGCTTGGACAGATAGCAGACAGAGGGATGACGGTTAGAG
>JAMOIN010000430.1:0-16793 GCA_024666655.1 Dascyllus trimaculatus
TATGGGTAAATAGTTAATGGTTCCTCATGAAAAGTGTTTGTTCTTTGGGATGAACCAGTTTGTGTTGCTGACTGGCTCTTAGATGGAGAACAGAAGGTATCTGTATGTTTCTGGAAACTTCAATACAGACCAAGATCTGCTGCTAAATTCCCACTGGATCATCAGCTGGGTTCATCAGAACCTGACAGAACTGGATGGAGGATGTTCTCCCAATGCACAGGAAAAGATGGGCAACATGCACAAGTTAAGACACTGAAAACTTCCTCCTCAACTAGACCTTCATCAAATCAACATAAACATCTAGAAAATTGTAGCGGGTGTTTGCACTTGTAGCAAATATTAAGGTACTATTAATATTAGCAGAATTTGACTAACAAGTGATAGTGTTAGGCTAGTATAACCAGAAGTCTAGGTGCAACCGTGGGAGTGGTGGTCAGCAATCAATAAGGACACTGGGACCAAGGTTGCGGTGCTGGTACCATATATTGTGAATGAAGTGGTAGAACAAAATATGTACAATAACAAATACAGGGAAAAAAATAGAAAAAAACTCCAAAATATATACAAACTGCAGTAAATCGGTTGTAAATAAAGTGCACTTTGGTTATGGAATCATTTGGTTCATGGTACAACAAACAGCAAACAAAAATGTCACACAGGGAAAACACTTAAATAAATTCCCAGAATGTTAAACCTGATGTTCCCAAACTGCCGCAACAACCCAGGAAGGGTTAAGTAAAAGTTCATTTAAAGTGTCCATGATTTTATTGTCAGGGAAGGAGGGATGTGTGTGGAGTTACGGCAGTTGGTGAGAAGTGTGGGGGAACAGGCTGTGACAGCCTCCTACCAGTCCAGTAGGCTGCGTCGCTGTTGAGTTGTCTTCGTTCTGGGCTCCTTGCCGCAGGTTCAGTAGCTCGCCATTGTTTATGCTCCTACCGGAGACACCTGGTCAGTTCCTTCGGTTTGAAAACGCACACCGGCGACAACGGATTCCCCAGCGGCCCAGCAGACGGTTCTGGTCACAGCTAGCTGTCGGCTCTCCCCACACCTCTGAATGAGAGAGCCGCAGCAGCTGCTACAAATCTCGCTCTCTGCTGCGTGAATGGCCGGACGCGGTCATGTGACCAGGGTTACGTGCGAGTTGGTGGTTGGAAGTTGGGCGTAACATGATATTTATATTTACAAAGATTTTTACCAGGGTTACAAAATACAGCACCACAGCAAACAGAAGAGAAGAACAGGGGGAACAACACTGTTCTCATTTATGTAACTACAGAGTCTAAGGAAGTCAGAAGGACTTTCTCTAAACACAACAAACCAGCAGCACTAAAGTAGTTCATCCAGAGGACTAAACAGACAGCAGCTAAACAGGGATCAGATCAATACAGCCATGAGAACACAGACCTTTATATAGGAGAGATTGTCTGAGAGGAGAATGAAGGAAACATCTACGCTCAACTGGAACAACATCTATAAACAGAGGGGGGAAAACTCACCACTTATCAGGTCAGTAGAATGTCGTCCTGAAATCCCTCAAGAGGCAGTTTCACAACCTTCCAGCCCCCGAGGTGTTGGGTTAGTCTGGGGTTTAAACAGGACTTTGTGATTTGGGGTGAGAATATCAAAGACTCCTGATTAGTCAGAACAGAAGAAGTCTCTCAGATGAAGGTGAAACGTCTTCAAGAACCATAAAGAGAAGTCCAGTTGCTTTTCACTGAAGCTCTCTTACAACACTAAGCTACATCATACGACACAAAACACAATGACACCGAACCACTGATCTCATCCAAAGTACTTCAGTCCAAAATGTTGATGCTGAATATGGACAGTCTGCTTGATCTTAAAATGGCATCCTTCATTCTTAAAATACAAAAAAGCAGCAAATTTTACTTTCACTTCTTCTTTTTCCAATGACAGCCGACATTGTCTCTGTTTTAGCTCCATACAGTCCTCCTTCACTGACAGGACAGAAAGGTTTGGTTGGTTATTTGTCTATACAGCTCTACTGTTTCATCCCTTCTGCTCACTGGACTCATGTAAACACAGGATGTTCTAACATCTGCTGTGAAACATGGAAGACCTGGTCTCAGATACTAAACTCTGGACAAGACACAGACGTTTACTGTCTGAATAGCAACTGATGATCCAGTAAAGACACTCTGAGCAAACTGACTGAGTGTAGCAGAGATTTATTGAGGATTAACAGAAAACTGCATCAACCAGGAGAAGATCTCATGTCCATCAACAGAATACAGAGGATTTAAAAGAGTCCAACAGAAAAGGATCTAGATGTTTGTTTCATCTGAAATATTTCATGCAGTCATTCTAAATATGAGAATCCATGGTATCAGTCAAAGATCATGATGTGTCCAAGTTCAGAGGTTCTGACATCCTCTGGACTGTCGACAGCTGACAGGTCAGAATGAAGTTCTTCTATTTCACTTTTGCTTTACTGTCCTGTTACTGAGGTTGGTTTACCCTTCAAGTACCCCACTGCTACTCTGGTTCCTTCATCCATCCTTGTCTTCATCTCCTCCAGCTTCTGGACCTTCTCTCTGTCTCCTTTCTCCTTCATCTTCTCAATCAGGAAGTCCAGGTGGATGTAGGTGGACACTGAGTCAGCTTTCAGAGCGATCTGGTTCAGTCTGACTACATGTTGGTAGGCCTCCTCCAGCAGCTGTGTTTTCTCTGTTGTCTTCTGATCCATTTCTTTATTCAGATTCTCTAAAAGACTCGACTTCTCCTCACTTCCTGCCTGATTGTCTTCATACTTCTGTTTAATCTCTTCCAGAGTCTTCTTCACTCTCCTTGTCTTGGTCACATATCTCCACTCTTCCTTCACATGATCTGATGCAGGACATTTGTTGGTACAAACAGTGCAGCGTCCATTTTTCATGACCTTACAGTATGAAGGATTCCAGGCCCATGTACATCCAGGATAGTGACAGGTCTCTTCACAGACTGTACAGCTGGTAGCTGCTTCATAAAACACCAACAACCGCATCCCACCATCAATAGGTTCTTTATCTTTGTAGGGCTCATCAACTTCCACAGTGAACTTCTTGTTCTTCTTCATCTCTTCTTCATGTTTCTTCAGAGCTTCTTTGGTCTGTTTGATTTCTGTCTGTTTTAGTTCAATGAACTTGATCCTCTCTTCCAGGTTTTGGATGCAGGCTGTTAGTTTGACTCGTTCATTCAACACTTCAGCTGTTGTCATCAGTTTCTGAGGTCCAGCTTCTTCCAGGAAGGTCATGAACTGACTCATTCCTTTCTCTGATCTTCTATAATGACCTTCCAGGACTTCTTCATCCTCTGTTCGGTCTTCATCCTGACAGTTATCAAACAGGAAGTAAACCGGCTGATTCTTCTCGTTTCTGGCACATTTGATTTTTGCAGCTTTGAGAGCCTGAAGAGCGCTTTTAGGATTTCTTCCATCTGAGTGTGTGATGAGAGCTACGATGTTTTCCTCTATGTTTTTTCCAAACAGAGACATCACTGAATTAAGGACGTACATCAGTCGGTCACTCATTCGATTATCACTGGCCTTCATCACCAGACCCACTACATTAACTTCACTAACACCATCATCTGAGTGAAACAAGTCCAACAACCTTTGAGTTGTGAGGACATCATGTTCAGGTCCTCTGGTGTCTCCAAATCCAGGAGTATCGATGATGGTCAGAGAGTAGGGCAGAGTTTCACCTTCAATACCAAAGACTTCATATACGATCACATCTGATGTCTGACTTTTTATCTGACTCTCTTTATTTTCCTCCTTGTCTACCATCTGAAACCAGACTTCATCCTCCCACTTCACTCCCATGGTGTAGTTGACCAGAGCATTGATCAGAGCAGATTTTCCTGCTCCTGTTTCTCCAACAAGTAAGATGGTTTTATTTATCTTGTTCACATTTCTATCTCCAACAGTCAGTTTTGTCAGAGTTCCAATGTTCTCTCCATTTGTTCTTATTTTAATGTTCTCTTTATTTGTTCTCAGCTGGTAGACAGCAGGAGGTCCTTTACGGAGTTGAACACTCTTGGAGATGATGTCCTTGTATTTAGATGAGACGTTGCTGTTCCTGAAAAGCAAAAGTACAAATTTGCTGAATTCATATTTACACTCTCAGTACACTTGGTTTTAACTTTAGTAACTCTTTTCTGTCGTAACATAAACTACATATCATAAAATGTAAGAATGTAGAGTGTATTGGAGTCTGGAATGTTACTCTGGTGATTGAGAAGTGCTCTGACCAAACAACATCATGTTTTCTGCTTTCCAGCCCTCAGAATTAAGGTGACAATGTAAGTTTTTTGTAAGGGAGGGAGGGAGCTGCTTGCAGCCGGTAGTCATCCAGACTGACTGATTACCCTCAGTTAGATCATCTCAAAGAGTGGCTATGGATACAGATTCAGAAGTGAAGCGACCATCAACCATCTGATGTGGAGTTACCAGAAGGCAGGATAGCAGACAGACGGGACAGTACAAGTAGCTGGATATTCAGCAGGACAATGGGAGCCATGATGAAGACGCAAAGAGATCAGCCACAGTTAAACACCTGCAGAGGGTAAGACAGGTGCTGAGAAGTCAGCTCAATGGAAGGAATAAGATCCAAGCCATCAGATACCCTGCTGGAATAATGAGCTAGTTATAGGACATGGAAGAGTTCAAGATATAAAAGCACCTTACAATGCACTGAGGGTTTCATCTGAAGTCCAGCACCCTGGGACGAGCAGCAAAAAGGGGACAGACGAGGGTTAGTGAGCTTCAGAGCTTTGATCCAGGATGAAACAAGGAACATGCAAGAATACATCATGAAGATGAATTCCTGGGATGACCTGCTCTGAGAAGACGGAGGTTGATGAGGAGGAAGAGGAGATACTGTGGAAGACCAAACCCCTCCATGGTAAGTACCACCAACAGACGGAGGAGGTGGCTGACATCAAGAAATTCTGCCAGTGGCACGAAAAGGCCGACCTGAAGACCAGCACAGAGGCTGTGATCATAACAGCTCAAAACAGGCCCTGAGAACCTGATCCACAGAGGTAGGAGTCTACCACTGACAGGACCTCAGGTGCAGAGACAACCTTAAAGTCAAACTCCTCAGACTCTGGTAAAGAACAGTGCTTAACGAAGACACACAACCCCCACCATTCCATCTGACCATTTATTTCAGAATGATATATGCAGTAAAATGCCACATCTACAGTTTGTTATTTGAACCGACACCCCTAATTCTTGTTTTTAACTGAACTACTGTTATTGTATGTTGTCGAGTGGAGTCAAGTTTTGAGATCTCAGAAGCAGCCATGAAGCAGAGACACTGGTATGAGAAAGGTCAAATGCATAGGCCAAAGTATGATAAAGCAACACAATCAAATGCTTATGCTTAATACTTAAGTGCTGTGATGATTGAGAATGATTTATGAAATTAAAGTTTAAGAGTTGATTCAAGTTTTGTGATGATTAAAGTATAATAAAATGATATTTTGTAACAGAATTTTAACTGCGTAGTTAGAAAAGGGAAGTAATGTTGAGGCCTGCTTGTGAGGATGTGTCCTCTCATGCCCTGACAGGCGTGGATGCAGCTTCCCTATATGGCAGTAGGAAATTAAGTAATGTCTGAAACATGTCACTGAGCTAACTAAAGTGTGTGTGTGCTACTGTTAAAAGTGTGTTGGGAGGGGAGAAGTCATGTGAAAAATCAGGAGATTCGAGAGTATAAAAGTGAGAAACAGAGACAGTCTAACGGAGTTCTTCGGGGAACATCGTCGAAGGTGGATCTGTCTTACTTTTGTTCCGTATTTGGGGAATTTACTCTACAGACAAGAAGAGTTCTGGACAGTCTGCAAATTTGTTCAAAAGGGATTAGTGAAATATATATTTTGCTCAGAGAGAGAGGAACGGCAGCAGGAGTGACCGGTCATGCCGCTCTGCTCACTGACAGCTGGAATGACAGGGACTTTCCAAAGAGGAACTTGAGTTGTACCATCGCTGCATTGGATTGTCGAGCTTTCCCTTAAAGGCCCAAGAATAACTAAAGGATTAATTTGTGAGACTGATTTGGATCCAGAGCTGTTCGACTCCCCTTGGGTTGCGTGGAGTACTTATTGGATATATTGAGACTTTGTACGGAGTCATCGTTTCCTTAAGGAACTCTATTGCACCCAAGTCAGGACTGGGCGTGGTAGCGCTGGCCAGGCTGCCTGTCCTCCCCTTTCCCAAAAACACACAATCGGGTAATTAGTATCGAGAAGCTCAGCGTTGTTTTATTAACCTAATTAGTTAACCATAATCATGAATTTTGTGATATATTAGAATTTAATCATCTGCTGTTGCTGTAACCTTGCCAATAATATTCAATAAACATTGGATAAGCATTTAAAGAGAAGTTGTCTGAACTTTTAAATTAATTACTTGAACCCATATGACTCCTCATTGATGTAAAAAGTTAAGCAAATGTGTGAATAAGATCTGAAGGTTCTGACAGGTTGTTCTACTTAAAAAGAAAATAGATTTTTAAACAGATCCCAGGGGTTTACTTGTCCTGACCTCTAAACTTAACCTAGCAATTTACCAACTGCTGTCGTATACAGAGGAGGGAGCTGTCGTTAACAGGCGTGACTGGTTGGAAGGCTAGGCTACGAGGCTACTTAGTTTAGTTTTCTGTCAGAGTAAGCGGGGTAGGTGTCTGGAAGAAGACAGTGAGAGCTAGGCGAGTCCCCTCACCACCAGCTTAAGCTGTTCTGCTGAACTCACTGGGTAATACCCATGAGCAGTTTAGAACCTAACCCTAGAAACAGAGAGCTGGTCCAGTTACCCTGTTAAAGGGTATACTTGGGACACGACAATGTACGGGTCAATTACACTTTTCCACCAGTAGATGGTGATCTGGTTCTGTTGTGGATCTATTGGAGAGACTATACCTGAAAGCTCTGCTCATGCACAGCCCAGAAATAAATGCAGGAGGCATGAGGAAGACACTAACTTGGTTCTCCCTCTGTTAATCCACAACCATTGTCTACTTAAGGTTACACAGTGTTTCCTGGGCTGTGTAACCCTTGCTGCCAGTCCAGATTTCCCCTAGATCTGGTGCCGGTAACAACTGGGGGCTCGTCCGGGATCAAGTCGTGTCACTGTCTGGTGAAGTGGGTGATGAGACGAATTGAACTTGTGCTCAAAGCTTCAGGGAAGACTGCAACTCAGTGCGTCATCCAGAGATCAGAGGTCACCTGTGTGACGTCGACATGGCCACAGTCACTGCATGGAGGACACTGGTATTCAAGATCCAGAAAAGACTTCCCAGTTTGAGTGTCAGTCAATTACTGACAGTTGTGAGTTCGAATGATGACGACAACCCAACTTGTACCATTGATGAACTGAGTTAACCAGACCTGTATGACCTTATTGTTGACCATATACAAAGTAAGGAATTGGATGCCCTGGAAAATGATGGCATGGCCCAGCTCCCGCTTCTTCAGTAAGTAAGTAAGTTTTTATTTATATAGCACCTTTCACAGATAGAAATCACAAAGTGCTTGACAGTAAAACAGAGTGCTTCACAAAAACCGAATAAAACAGTGATTTACAAAAGACACAATACAACACTGTCCTTCACAATAAGACATGGGAGAAACGCAATGTCAACACCAAATTAATTAGAAAGGTTAATTAAAAGCTTCTTTGTATAAAATTGTCTTTAGCTGCTTTTTAAAGGAGTCAGTGGAGTTTGAACAGTGTAAGAGCCAGCGGCAGAGAGTTCCCCAGTCTTGGTACCACTGCCTGAAAAGCCCGATCACCTTAAGTTTTAAAGTGAGTGTGTTGGACCAACAGCAAATTCTGGCTCGCTGACCTCAGAGCAGGAGAAGAATGTGGTATCAACAGGTCAGGGATTTATTGTGGAGCTTGACCGAGTAAGGCCCTAAAAGTTTAGACTAAAATTGACTGGCAGCCAAGAGAAGAGAGGCTAAGACCGGAGTAATGTGTCATCTTCTATTTGTGCTCATTAAAAGTCTGACTGCGGCGTTTTGCACTGTCTGGAGGCGGTCCAAAGCTGACTTATTTAAACCAGTAAAAAGACTGTCGCAGTAGTCCAAATGTGGGTAAGTCCCTCTGCCAGGATGGGAAGTCAGGTACTGAGGTTGAATGATGTTGACTCTGCTCCCATGCAGAGTATAAACTACATGGTGGACAAATTTCTGAAGTTGGGTCTGACATGTCATACAATGCCCTTTGTAAACAAATAGATGAAGGATTGCAAGAAGGTTTTACAGAGTCTGAGTTATTCGCACTGTGATTAAGATCACAAAACCTGGTAAATTCAAGGAGATCAAGGAGATGCTGTCCCACAAAGGCAACTTGACTGTTGATGAGCTAAAGCGGTTTCTTCAAGCACATATCAGGAATAAAAGCAGTATTGAGCTCTTTCTAGAATTAAATAATGCAACCAACAAGACCAAGAGAGGCCACAGTAGTTTTTGTACAAAATCATAGGTTTAAAGCAACGTGTTCTGCTTGAGTCTCAACATCTGGCTACAGAATTTAGTTATAATAAAAAGCTTGTTCAGGGTACATTTTTGCACACGCTTTAGCAAAGGTTAAATGAAAAAAGCAACCATGTTCATCAAGATTACAGCACAGCTTGACCGTAGTGATTCAGCCCTGCAAGCTAAAGTAAGCTTAATCGTGTTGCTACTGGAGAACTGACTGCCCAAGTTTCCTCACTAACGAAACAGCTGTCCCAGATAGTGAAACCTACTGATAGTGTGGCACCTAGGTTCTGGTGCCCACCAGCAATCAGGCATTAACAGTGAGTTGCCCTCACTGTTTCATTTGTGGCCAAGTCAGACATCACGCCATTGGCTATCTGTAAAAGAAGATGTCGCGAAACGGGTTGAGGTCACTGGAAAGGGGCAGCCAGCGACCGTGACAGCCAAGTAGCCCTCAGCACAAGGCAATCCTGTAAAAGCAAATGGGAACTATCAACCCCCAAGAAAGCGTCTTGCTCAGCTCCTAGGAAAGCGATGAATGGTCTCGTGCTATCAGTGGGGTTCCTCTCTAGATGCTGTTCAACTCAGGAGCTCAAGTGACAATATAAGTATGAGATGAAGATAAGCCACACTTTAACTGGAAAGCCTACTGTGGAAATAAGATTGCTTGTTTGTCTGTTAGTTTATAATGATATGCAGTCCAGAAATAAATGTGCAAGGCATGAGGAAGACACAAACTCAGTCCTCTCTTTGTTAATCCATAGCCATTGTATACTTAAGGTTACGCAGTGTTTCCTGGCTTGTTTAACCCTTGATGCTGGTCCAGATTTCCCCTAGATCTAGTGCCAGTAACATATACATTTGAGGTTCTGTGCTCCTAGAGGGAACAGAAGAATTGATCCATTCCCTAAATAAGGAACAAAATGGAATACACTCATGTGTGGCAATAAGCATGTCACAGTTCCTTTGGAATCATGCCAGCACAAATGACCTTCTGAACTGAAGGCAGGGAAGAGGCACACTAAAGGCAAACATAAGAACACTTGACAAGACACTGGTAAAGTGACTTGATACAAAGGAAGTATCCCACATAGGTCTAAGACAATGTGTGGCATTGAGTGTGACACTTTTCCTTCGGATTCATGGAGACATACATGACCTTCTCATCTAAATACAGGGGAACCAGAAGCATACTGAATGCAAGCAGATGACCATCTGGCAAAACACTAGTATGGTGTTTGAAGAGTGTGAACTAAGGAATTGAAGGAAAACTGACCCCCATTTACATGGAGAATTTACTGATGACTCACAGGGAAGGGACACACACAGATCAGGCTTGGCATCCAATCAGATGTATAGTTGGTATGCTCTAGAGACCCAGAGGCTGCATTAGTTGCTATTCACAAGCACAGAGTTACAAAGCATCGGTTTCGCGAGTCGAACCGATATTACTACGGACTTTTACCGGTCTCATAACATACCGCCGGAGATAGCGAGACCACCGGGCTCCCCCTGGATTGTAGTCGGGCCAGGGAGGAGGAGGCGCAGACGGCGGAGGGAACGTAGGCAAAAGCGGGGACGCAGAGCAGGTCTGCTAGCCAGGTTAAGGAGGCAGCCCTTACGACCAGCGCTACCAAGCATCTTTCTGACAAATGCAAGATCTGTCGTCAATAAAATGGACGAGCTGGAGCTGCTGATGTCGGGGAACCGCTATACTCGGGACTGCTGTGTTTCCATTATCACGGAAACCTGGCTTCACCCGCTCATCCCGGAGGAGGTGGGACAGCTAAAGTGCCGCACAATGCACCGCTCCGACAGGAGCCGCTGCTGCGGCAAGACGAGAGGAGGAGGACTGTGTATTTATGTTCACCGGGGTTGGTGCACAAACAGCAGAATTATTAACACCCACTGCTCTCCTGAATTGGAGACAATGACTGTTATGTGCAGGCCATTTTATATGCCAAGGGAGCTAACGGGGGTGCTGGTCACAGCTGTTTACATACCCCCCGATGCTAATGTTAGCTTAGCTCTCTCCCAACTCCAGGACATTTTATGCAGACAGCAGAAGGCCCATCCCGACGGAGCTTTTATCGTGGCTGGAGACTTCAACCAGGCCTGCTTAAAAACTGTCTTCCCGAAGTTTGTCCAATATGTGAAAGGACCAACCAGGGGTAGAAACACTCTGGACCGGATATACTGCAACCTGAAGGAAGCATACAGAACAATTCCGCTTCCACATTTAGGTATGTCAGACCACATCTCCCTGCTCAGTGTTCCCGCGTATAAACCTCTAAGGATAAGAGTCAAACCAGCCAGAAAATCCATCAGAATCTGGCCTGAAGGAGCACTGAGCCAGCTACAGGACTGCTTCGATAACACAGACTGGACTGTCTTTGATCACTCAGATCTCAACGAGCACACTGAGACTGTTTTATTCTACATCAAAACCTGCACAGACAATGTGACTGAGAATAAACAGCTGAAGGTGTTCAGTAATGAGAAACCCTGGATGACGGGGGAGGTGCGGTCGCTGCTGAAAGCAAGGGACTCTGCTTTTAGAGCCGGGGACCGAGACCGGTACACCGTGGCCAGGGCTGATCTGAGAAGAGGGATTAAAGACGCAAAGAGGGACTATAAGAAGAAGGTGGAGAGACAACTGGCTGACAACAACACAAGGCAAGTGTGGCAGGGTTTACAGCATTTAACAAACTACAAGGGCAGCACATCGGTGGTAACAAATGCTGATGCCTCGCTGGCGGAGGAGCTAAACACTTTCTTCACTCGCTTCGAGGCTGAAGGATTCCACTTCGCTCCTCCGACCGCACAATCCTCCAGCACCCACCTGCTGGAGCTGCAGGAGCATCAGGTGAGAAGAGCCCTGAAAGCTGTGAATCCACACAAAGCCTCAGGACCGGACGGGGTACTTGGGAAAGTACTGAAGGCCTGCGCAGACCAGCTCTCAGGAGTCCTAACCAGGATTTTTAACACCTCCCTGAGACAGGCCACCGTCCCATCCTGCCTGAAGAAAGCCACCATCATCCCTGTCCCCAAGAAGAGCACTATAGGCAGTCTGAATGACTACAGACCAGTTGCACTCACGTCTGTAGTCATGAAGTGTTTTGAGAGGCTAGTTCTGCACCATCTCAAGACCTGTCTCCCCCAGAACTTCGACCAGCATCAGTTTGCATACAGGAGGAACAGGTCAACAGCTGATGCAGTCACCACTGTCCTCCACGCTGCTGCCAACCATGGGGAGGAACTGGGCAGCTACGTCAGGATGCTCTTCGTTGATTATAGCTCGGCATTTAACACCATTTTGCCGAGCATACTCATCAGAAAGCTGACGGACCTGGACTTCCCCCCCCTCATCTGTGAGTGGATCAACAGCTTCCTAAGGGAGCGACCACAGACAGTGAGGGTGGGACCCCATCTATCCTCCACCCGGACACTCAGCACGGGCTCCCCTCAGGGCTGTGTGCTGAGCCCATTCCTGTACACTCTCTATACGCATGACTGTGTCCCCTCGGATGACTCCACCATCCTGGTCAAATTCGCGGATGACACCGTGGTGGTGGGTCTCATCTCCGAGGGCAACGAGGCAGCGTATAGGGAGGAGGTCCAGAGACTCGCAGCGTGGAGTACAGAGAACAATCTGCATCTGAACACCAACAAAACCAAGGAGATGGTGCTGGACTGGAGGAGGAACAGAGCAGACCCCGTTCCACTACAGATAAATGGTGTCTGTGTAGAAAAGGTCTCCTCTTTCCGATACCTGGGAGTGCATGTAGCAGATGACCTCAGGTGGCACACCAACACAACTGCGGTAGTCGGAAAGGCGCAGCAGAGGCTGTACTTTCTAAGACGACTGAAGAAATGCCACCTGGACGTTAATCTGCTAAAGACTTTCTACCGCTCCACTGTGGAGAGCGTGCTGACATACTGTATCACAGTATGGTACGCCGGCTGCACGGCCAAGGACAAAAGACGCCTGCAGGGGGTCATAAAGTCAGCACAGAACATTATTGGCTGCCCCCTGCCCTCCCTGGAGGACATTGCGAACTCTAGGGGGTTGAAGAGGGCCAGGAACATCACACTGGACCCATCCCACCCTGGTCGGTGCCTCTTCAACCTCCTACCCTCAGGGAGGAGGTATCTGGTTCTGAGGAGCCGAACGAACCGGCTCAGAGACACATTTTACCCCTGGGCCATGAGACTCCTGAACACATGAACAACTACCTCTGCTTGTTCTTTAACCATGTATATATATTTATTATTTTATTTTGATTCTACTGTGTTCTTTTTGATCTTGTTTGCTCGATTGCACTGGGAGGGGGGGCAACGGAACAATTTTCGTTGTAACATGTTTACAATGACAATAAAGTTTCTATTCTATTCTATTCTATTCTAGTGCAGTAAGAATGGGTTGTGTAGCCTAGAGGAGAGTCCTCAGTGTTGGCACAGGATGAAGAAGTGAGCTAAGAAACCAAGATCTGAACATGGCCCACAGTCAGTGGTTCTTCTCTTGCTTTGGATCACGATCCCAGGTATCATGTCATAAGGACAGAGGACAGAAAGTCATTATTCCACTGTCTTAGATTCAACTGTTCTTTATGTTTACTCATTTAAAGAAGCTACTGAACACTAATATCAATCACCTTTCTATGAGCAGTTACACCAGGCTCTCTGCTTAAATCTGGTATTCTATTTGTAATTTAACGTGTCAAATTACAAATTTAACTTGTCTGATGCTCATGTATGTGTATTTAGTCTTGTTTTGATGGTCTATCCACCAGGAGTACACACACATAAATGATGTGTCACAGTACTGTACTGTTTTGAAACCATTTAAACCACTGGAGATCATCTGAAAGGTGTAACTCTGTGAGGGACATCTGACACCAGTCCTCCCTGATGGAGGTTGCACCAGACCCCCACCTCAGTTAATTTTATGAAAAGTCCCTTTAAAAGAATATACCTGAAAGCACCACTTCAGCATCTCCTTGAGTCCTTCCTAAGGCCTTTTAGAGTCCTTCTAAAGTTCCTCCAGAGTGCTTCCAGAGTCCTCCTTGAGTCCTCCTTAAGTTCTTGTAGATTTCTTCTTAGAGTTCTTCTTGATTTTTTCTTAAGTTAGTCGTGAGCACCATCAGCTCTCTCTTTGAGCCCTTTGAGCTCTTTGAGACCAACTAGGAGGCTCCACTCTGTCCACCGCTGTTCAGCTGGATGATCCGATCATCAGCAGAATCACAACTTACGCACCAGCAACTAGTGGTGTCTGTCTAAATGTGTGTTAACAGTGTGTTGTAGTTAGTAGTGGGTGTCGTGTTGTTAGACTGACAGATGTTGTTCGGTTACATCACAAACATCAGGTTCACAGGGAGGATGTCAGGAAGGACAAACTGCCTTTTCTGGACTCTGCTGTAACATTGAGGAGGATGAAGCCTCAACATTGAAGTCTACAGAAAACCTCCACACAGACCAGCATCTGCTGTTTGGTTCCCACCACCCACTGGAACATCAGCTGGGTTCATCAGAACCTTACAGAACCAGGGAAGGGACACAAACAGATCAGGAAAGCACTGAGGAACTGTGGATCTCCCAGCTGGACCTTCGTGGACAGCAAAGTTCACATTCTGACCCGAGGAGACAGATGGAAAACATCTATGTTCAACTAAAACAGCATCTCTGAACAGGAGGGTCTACGACACTTATCAGGAATGCAGTCCTGAGGTCCCTCAGCAGAAGTTATCTTCCCCTCTGATACCTTCAGTCACATGAGTCCTGGACCATTAACGGGCCATGTGTCATGTGATTTGGGGCTGAGAATAAATACCTGGGACTCCCCATCAGTCACAGTTGAAGAAGAATTTTGATGAAGGTGAAAAGGTGTTGAGTCTGCTGAAGCTCTGAGGATGACCAGATGACTGAGGATCTACACTTGATCTCATATCATGTTGTTGTCATTGTAGTCAATGAGACCAGAAGATGTTCAACACACTGAACTCAGATCTACTGAACTAACTTCATAAATTCATAGTGGCGTGATGGTAACAGCTGTTCATTAATCATCCTTAGTTAAGCATTATTTAGGCTTATGATACTCTTATGGTTACGCGTTACCGATGACGTTACTATTTATCTACTGTTAATTAATTAATACAGATTAATACAGGTACAGATGGCATTATGGTGATTCGAGTGAAGCATCACAACCGTCCAGGAGAAGAGACACTCAGAGTATCTGAAGGGAAACTTGTAGAGTTTATTAATGATTTTAACTAAAGTTCTGTTCATGTTAATGATAATTTATCAAACTACACCACCGTGTGGATCAGTAAAACATGTTTTTATATGTACTGTTGTCATATTTTTGTAGCTACTTTAAGGATTAGAGAACTCACATTCTATAAAACATTCAGTGGTCTTCACTGGTACAATGACAGAATAATACACATCATATCAATGAGCCGACACAATCTAGGGACTATAGCTACACTACTTCTCCAGTTATGACACAGTAGGTTGTGCAATGACGCCATAAAACCTAATTATAGTATTTGGTTTTATTCATTAAGGCTGCTTATGTTACTCACGTTGCCATGACGATGCTTGAAGCAGAGGTTCCACCAGTGAAGAGTCGGTCTGGTCTGTACAAAACAACAGTCATTTTTTTACAGTGAGGTCATCTCCTCTCAAACCAATAAAGCCTGAGAACAGTCTTTCTTAAACATCATCACTGTGAGCTGAATGCTGAGGCTGACTTCTGTCTCTGATGAAGGCTTTACTGTGTCACTTACCAGACAGACGACTGGATCACTGCAGGTTTGGGCTGCTGTTGCTGAGCTGCTGTAACCAGAATCACCTGCAGAACAAAGACCAGGAAACACTGATCTTAATCCAGCTTTTTAACTCATCTCATTTACTTACAACCTTTAATGAAGCACAGCTTCAATATATTTTTCATAACAACTTGCACTGTAATATTAAAGACATTCAAACAAAGTTATTGTCAAAATTTAAAGATAAGTGGAAAAAGGAGATTTTGACTAAACCCAAGCTACGGACTTATGTTCAGATAAAGGATGCTTTCAAGACTGAATTTTATGTTAAATCTAACCTGTCAAGGAATCAGAGATCCCTGATTGCTCAGTTACGAACAGGAATTCTACCTCTGGTCTTAGAGACCAGAAGGTTCTCACAGACGCCCGAGGAGGAGAGACTCTGTGGGCTCTGTGAATTGGGAGAAGTTGAGAGTGAATCTCATTTTTTGTTGTATTGTTCTTTTTATGAGGACCTCAGAAATGTGTTGTTCAGTGAGGTATTTGCTAAAGAGCCTGATTTGTTCTGGTGAAGAGGAAATACCTGTGTACACAGAATGTCTATAAACTGGCTTCATTTGTTTGTAAAGCCTGGAAGAGACGGCAGACTCTTTTATTTAAATAATGAAACTTAAAACATTGTGTATTGTGCCTACTGTCTGACAACTGGTTGGATGTTTATTTTGGTGTCTTATAAGCCCATGTTGGGCTGGGCATACTGGATGTGAGACACAGCTACAGACTGGTCACCAGACAATCAGAATTTCCATGAGACAGTTTTTTTTAACAAGGACATCGAACCAGACTTGGAACCCAGGTGACAAAACCTGTGCCCTAAAACTGTTTTTCCCCCTCCACGTATGTAAATCTCGCGGTAATTGGTATATCCCGTTGGGATTTTAGTCACGTGACCTCGTAGACAATCATCGCGCAGTCTTCAGTGACGTCATGCGGTCAATCATGTCTTTAAAATGGCGCTGAGTCAGCATGTGTAAGGGCAGGGGGGAAGTCAAACAAGAAGTCGTGCTACAGGTCTGTTTAAACTTCCATCTTTTGCTATTCTTGCCATTTCAAAATCACTTTTCAGTCACGGGTTTATCTGTTACCTTTTAGGAGTCTCCTACTGCGGCCCAACCCGCGAGGGAAAGGGCTTGTGTGTAGCGATAGATCCCAAACCTAGTGAGTGTATGTTTGTTAGCCTAGCCGCCGTCATTCATTGGTATGATGCTGGTTAGCATACTATATTGACAAAGTTATGCCTTGTTTCTTCATCATGTTACATGCAAATTAACTTATATTAACTGCCAAATGTCCAAGCAACAAATATATGGAAATACACTGATTATATTTATTCAGTGGGTTTTCCCTTGATGGTGTTTCTAAGATATTCAAGCACTTTAAGCTATGCATTTTGTACTTATGACTTGAACTGTTTTAATGCTTCACTCATGTATTTGGTAAATAATGTGGTAAATATTATTTATTAATTAT
>JAMOIN010000062.1:0-16774 GCA_024666655.1 Dascyllus trimaculatus
TGTATTTTGGCACATGGATGTGGTCAGGGCAGGAGTGTGATTAAACATGCAAATTTTGAGGCAGATTGGAGCAAGCAGAGGATATTTACACAGCACTTGATGTTTCATGGCGAAGCATCAAACTTCAGGGGGTCGCTATGGCCACGCCCTTTGACCTTGAAAGAATCTTTTTATAACTTTTGATCATAATGTCCTGGTGTATATACTGGTCAAATTTGAGGTCTGCGCGAGTTATCCCCTAGGAGGAGATAGTTCTCAAAAATGAACAACATTCGTCCAAATTTGTCCAATTAATTCAAAATGGCGGACTTCCTGTTGGGTTTAGGGCGTGGCTCCAAGAGGATTTTTTGTGCGTCCTGATGTGTTCTATATGTCCCCCAGATTTTGTGGATGTAGGTTAAATGTAGTGCGGGGGCTGTTTGTTAAAAATGCTGTAGGGGGCGCTATAGCACGTGTTGTGCTGAGATGCATACAGTTTTCTTCCTTCAGCTGGTGGTGATGTGTGTGCAAATTTTGGTGATGTTTTGATAATTCTAATGCTGTCAAAGGCAAGTTGTTTTTCATATCAACTTTGCGTTGCCACGGCAACAGCATTTTATGAAATGGCAAAATCTTCACACTGTGCCATGATCATGGTGTCAAGACTCATCACACCAATTTTCAGAATTATTTGACCAAGTTTAGGGCAATCGGATGGGCAAATGTAATGCAAAAACATCCTGTTGCCAGTTGGTGGCGCTATGACTATTTCAAAATTTTTGAGTGTGGATGTCTTCAGACTGGACATGACATTCTGAATGTGAAGTTTGGAGCAGATAGGTTCTTGTTCAGCTGAGATATAGGCCCTTGAATTTTCATCAAAATTCGCCACGCCGCCACAAACACGCCCTTTTAATGACACGTCACCATTTTCTCTGTGATTCATCATCAATGTGTTCAGGCTTATGTCAGCAGGTCTGAGGTGAATCTGAACAACGGGTTGACAACAGTACATAAAAGTATTAAAAAAAGCAAAACTGCTGTTGCCACAAGGTGGCGCTATGACTGTGAATGAATATTATCATATGGATGACATCAGCTCAGGTCTGTGATCCTACATGTAAAGTTTCATTCAGATTGGAGCATGTTCAGAGAGTTAGACCTGCACTTCCTGTTGCATGGCGAAGGATCAGTATTTCGGGGGGCTGCCATGGCCACACCCTTTGACCGACATAGAAGACTTTTATAACTTTTAATCAGGAAGGTCTGTTGTATCTACAGACCAAATTTCAGGTCTCTAAGACTTACCCCCTAGGAGGAGTTCATCACAGATTTTTCACAGTTAACGCAAGATATGTCACTTCCTGTTGGGTTTAGAGCATGGCTATGATTGACTTTTTTGTCTTTCCTGATGTGCTGAATATGCTGGCCAAATTTTGTAGCTGTAGATGAAATGTCCTTCCAGTTAGTCTAATACCACTTTTTTAAATTTTGCAGGGGGCGCTATGGAGCCATTTTGGGACACACATACACAGACCCCATAAAAAATCAAATTTTTCAGCGGTCCTGATGTGTGTGCAGATGTTGACGCGAATCGGTGCATGTTTAGGCCCTCAAAAAAGCAATTCATTTGGCGGTAAAATAATAATAATAATAATAATAATAATAATAATAATAATAATAATAATCTCTAGCATTACAATAGGGTCTTCGCACCATTCGGTGCTCGGACCCTAATTAAAGCTGCAAGCAGCGATGAACGGGTCCTCGCACCCCTTGCTGGTCGGTGACCACAAGCATGTCCGTCAGGCGATGCTGTGACCGGGAGCGCATTTAGGCCCATGAATGCAACCAGGGCTGAATTCTGAACACACAGGTCAAATTTCTGCCAGATTGGATTATTACAGAGTGTTTATGCAGCACTTACTGTCCATCCAACAGGTGGCGCTATCATTGCGACTGTATATTGGTCTATGGAAATCATCAGGGCTGTAACCTGATCACACATTTAAAGTTTGAGGCAGATAGCAGCACATACAGGGGATTTAACAAGACTTCCTCCTTTCTGGCGAAGCATCAAAGTTCAGTCGGCCGCCATGGCCACGCCCTTTGGGTTTGCCATATGATTTTCACATATTTTCAACATGAAGATGTGTTCCATATATTGGCACAATTTCAGATGTTTTGGAGTTATCATCTGTGAGCAATTAATTTCTGAAAATGAGCAAAAACAGCAAAAATCCGACATTGAAATCAAAATTGCCGACTTCCTGTTGGTCGTACAGAAGGGCTCCAAGAGACTTTTTTGTTGACACTGATGTGTTACATATGCATGCCAAATTTTGTAGACGTAGGTTAAATTTGATGAGTGGGCCATTTTTTAAAATGCTTCAGGGGGTGCTATGCCACATGCTGTGAATGTATTTTGGCACATGGATGTGGTCAGGGCAGGAGTGTGATTAAACATGCAAAGTTTGAGGCAGATTGGAGCAAGCAGAGGATATTTACACAGCAGTTGATGTTTCATGGCGAAGCATCAAACTTCAGGGGGTTGCTATGGCCACGCCCTTTGACATTGGAGGAAGCTTTTTATAACTTTTGATCATAATGTCCTGGTGTATATACTGGTCAAATTTGAGGTCTGCGCGAGTTATCCCCTAGGAGGAGATAGTTCTCAAAAATGAACAACATTCGTCCAAATTTGTCCAATTAATTCAAAATGGCGGACTTCCTGTTGGGTTTAGGGCGTGGCTCCAAGAGGATTTTTTGTGCGTCCTGATGTGTTCTATATGTCCCCCAGATTTTGTGGATGTAGGTTAAATGTAGTGCGGGGGCTGTTTGTTAAAAATGCTGTAGGGGGCGCTATAGCACGTGTTGTGCTGAGATGCATACAGTTTTCTTCCTTCAGCTGGTGGTGATGTGTGTGCAAATTTTGGTGATGTTTTGATAATTCTAATGCTGTCAAAGGCAAGTTGTTTTTCATATCAACTTTGCGTTGCCACGGCAACAGCGTTTTATGAAACGGCAAAATCTTCACACTGTGCCATGATCATGGTGTGAAGATTCATCACACGAATTTTCAGAATTATTTGACCAAGTTTAGGGCAATGGGATGGGCAAATGTAATTCCAAAACTTCCTGTTGCCAGTTGGTGGCGCTATGACTATTTCAAAATTTTTTAGTGTGGATGTCTTCAGACTGTACATGACATTCTGAATGTGAAGTTTGGAGCAGATAGGTTCTTGTTCAGCTGAGATATAGGCCCTTGAAATTTCATGGCGAAACATCAAAATTCGCCACGCCGCAACAGACACGCCCTTCGATGACACGTCACCATCTTCTCTGTGATTCATCATCAATGTGCTCAGGCTTATGTCAGCAGGTCTGAGGTGAATCTGGACAACGGGTTGACAACAGTACATAAAAGTATTAAAAAAAGCAAAACTACTGTTGCCACGAGGTGGCGCTATGACTGTGAGTGAATATTATCATATGGATGACATCAGCTCAGGTCTGGGATCCTACATGTAAAGTTTCATTCAGATTGGAGCATGTTCAGAGAGTTAGACCAGCACTTCCTGTGGCATGGCGAAGGATCAGTATTTCGGGGGGGCTGCCATGGCCACACCCTTTGATCGACAGAGAAGACTTTTATAACTTTTCATCAGGATGGTCTGTTGTATGTACAGACCAAATTTCAGGTCTCTAAGACTTACCCCCTAGGAGGAGTTCATCACAGATTTTTCACAGTTATCGCAAGATATGTCACTTCCTGTTGGGTTTAGAGCATGGCTATGATTGACTTTTTTGTCTTTCCTGATGTGCTGAATATGCCTGCCAAATTTTGTAGCTGTAGATGAAATGTCCTTCCAGTTAGTCTAATAGCACTTTTTAAAATTTTGCAGGGGGCGCTATGGAGCCATTTTGGGACACACATACACAGACCCCATAAAAAATCAAATTTTTCAGCGGTCCTGATGTGTGTGCAGATGTTGACGCGAATCGGTGCATGTTTAGGCCCTCAAAAAAGCAATTCATTTGGCGGTAAAATAATAATAATAATAATAATAATAATAATAATAATAATAATAATAATCTCTAGCATTACAATAGGGTCTTCGCACCATTCGGTGCTCGGACCCTAATAATTAAAGCTGCAAGCAGCGTTGAACGGGTCCTCGCACACCCACGCGTGTCGGGACATGGCGCACGTCCAGGTGTGGTGCATGTCGGGATGTGGCAGAAATTTCAAGGTGCTCAGACTTAGCTGACCAATTTCAAGGATTGTATCACAAACTTTCTCGGCCACCATGAACATCAGTGGTGTCAAACTCATTTCTCATTGACTATTATCTGTTGTGTCATTAATTTAAAAATCTGTGAGTGAGATGTTATCTGTTCTATTTTTTTCTGTTCTGTTATCAATTTAAAAAATCTGTTTTATTATTGTTATATTACTGTATTATTGGGTCGCTATTATTGACCATTATGCCTGTTGTTGCAAATTTGCAACATACCCAAATTTCTATTTATTTTTTGTGCTATAATGAAATTAACAATCTCAACCCTCATGTGACACCTACATAAAGGCAAAAACACAAAACAAATTTTTTAATATACTTGTATATAAATTCAGGCGTTAAGGGGTTAAACAATATTATATAAGGTGTATCGTAGGAGATCCCTGCTCCATCTATCCATCAGTTTGGGGGTTGTTGGCCTGAAAATATTGAACACTGCTGGCATAAGCAGTAGCAATAGTAATAATAATTTATTGTTATTATACATATCACAAGTACATGTCAGCCAAATAACCATGCACATTTAAATTAAAAACATGAATCTGTGAATCATTCTAATAGCTCAGTGTTGGATGCAAGATTTATATTTATAAATGGCAGTGACACGCCACCATGTACCTTGGACATATTTAAACTAGTTTAAAAACTAATTTTTTTTCATGATTTAAAAAAAAGACAAAGAAGACATAATCATTTGTACCTATTCCGGCCATAGGCGGTCATATTGACCGCACATGAAATGAAGTGAAAGTTGCCCCCCTCAACCCCTGTGAAATGGGACAAGTAACAAATGATTGAGTTTTGGGAGTAATCCAGATCACTATCTGGATCTGGGAATTTTTTAAAAGATTTTTAACATTGGGAGTGTTAGAAAGCCCTGCAGTGCCACCTTGTGGTAGGACAGAGCACATATATAGCACATATATAGCACAAAGATGTTGACTGTTTTTTAAGTATACTTTGTCGTTGGGAGATTGTGTTGGGGTGGACTGGAGCTGCTTGGCGGAGGTCTGTGCTCTCTGGGTGCTTTTCTAGCTACAATCTGTGATGATATGAATATTGACGAATGTATAATTAAACTAGTTGAAATACATATTTTATATATCGTTGTTTGTACAGTTTTTCTCCATAGGTTTGGCTCATTTCTCGAAACTAAAATTACATTCTCAAAACAACATGGACAAACGTCCAAACTACTTGGCAATTGTTCACAACAGACTGGAATTTGTCCTTCATTTCATCAAATTGCAAACATCTTAGTTCATGTCTCGATGTCTCAGTACATCTTTGCAAATGATTCAGTACAGGTAGCCTTCATTTAGCACAATTTCCAAGTGAATAGATCTTGTTGATCTAAACTGATTGTTGACTTCTCAGTCTAATGGTCGTTCACTCCAAAACATGTCAGCATCATTTCATTGTATAAGTCATCACATGCACAATAGTCTGTTCAGTTGTCAGGATTAGTCATGAACATACGGTGGCCAGGAGAGGGACGGTGAGGACAGCTTTATTTACAGCACTGTAGGCTCCATATAATGTTGCTTGTTTTTTGTTTATGTGTTTATATTAAAGTATGTAATGCTGTATAGATTTTCTTTTTACTCTGATGTATGAAAGTTACTTTATGTGTGTCAATACAGTTTTCTCGATTGTTTACACACATTTTCTGAAAGCATGCCTCATATTTCAGAACTCTGCATACAAATCAGAAAACACACACAATGAGCAAAAGCCCTCAATTCTCCTTCAATTGAAACTTTACATTCAAAATGATGTTATTACTTCTCAAAATGCTATTTTGTTTTCAAATGACACAAACCATTATATGAACAGACATTTATAAGAGTGCTCACACAATGCCAGAGGGACAATGAATTTTGGAGGCACTGACTATTTATATGAGAATGGAATTTAGTTTTGACCAGTCGTGTGAACTGTTTTGGGAGAGATATGAGCTTTTGCAGGTGAACCATGGTGTTGTGCTGAACCATCCATGTTATTTTGGCAAAAGCACCAAGAGGGTTGAGAACGTCTGGTCTGTTTCAAGAAATGAGCCAAAGCAATTGAGAATAGTCAGTGCATTTTTGGTGGCACTGACTATTTATATGAGAAAGAAATTTAGTTTTAAAACATGAGTGAAAGGTTTTGGGAGAGATATGAGCTTTTGCACGTCAGCTTTATATATATATTGCTTATATTGCAAAGTTTGAAGCAATGATACCTGCAAATATACTGTCTTTAAGTTCCTGTTACCAATCGGTGGTGCTGTGACTATGACTAAATTTTAAAATGTGGATGTGTTCAGAAGTGGACTCTTGTCCAGAATATAAAATTTGAGATAGATTGGATCATGTACAGCTGAGATATAAACACTTTAGTAGTCATGGCGAGACATCAAGTTCGCCACGCCGCCACAGTTTTCTCCATGAATCATCATCAACATCTTGAGGCTTATGTCACCAAATTTCAGTTGAATACGGTCCACCAAATAATAATAATACATTAAAATGTATTGAAACAGAGGGATTTTTCTACAATGACACAGATCTGCATTTATACGATTTGAACAGTAGGTGTCAGCGTTGCACCATTTATCTGGATTTAATCCAGAGCTGCTGTACAATGGTAAAAGTACATAAAGGTCAGAGGGCCACCACGCGCACATCCTTTGATTTTTGTGGAAGATTTTGATAACTTCTCATCTTTAAGGCCTGTTGTATATACTGGACAAATTTCAGGATGATATCACAAAGTATGGAGCAGTGGTAAGGACAAATGTCCTCGTTAGAGAGAATCCTTTTACCACTAGGTGACGCTATGACTATGACTAAATTTTAAAATGTGGATGTGTTCAGAAGTGGACTGTTGTCCAGCACATGAAATTTGGGCCAGATCGGATCATGTACAGCTGAGATATAAACACTTTAGTAGTCATGGCGAGACATCGAAGTTCGCCACGCCGCCACAGACACACCCTTTGACATTGGAGGAATCTTTTTATAACTTTTGATCATAATGTCCTGGTGTATATACTGGTAAAATTTGAGGTCTGTGCGAGTTATCCCCTAGGAGGAGATAGTTCTCAAAAATGAACAACATTCGTCAAAATTTGTCCAATTAATTGAACATGGCGGACTTCCTGTTGGGTTTAGGGCATGGCTCCAAGAGGATTTTTTGTGCGTCCTGATGTGTTCTATATGTCCCCCAAATTTTGTGGACATAGGTTAAACGTACTGCAGGGGCTGTTTGTTAAAAATGCTGTAGGGGGCGCTATAGCACGTGCTGTGCTGAGATGCATACAGTTTTCTTCCTTTCGCTGGTGGTGATGTGTGTGCAAATTTTGGTGATGTTTTGATAATTCTTATGCTGTCAAAGGCAAGTTGTTTTTCATATCAACTTTGCGTTGCCACGGCAACAGCGTTTTATAAAATGCCAAAATCTTCACATCTCTGTGATTCATCATCAATGTGTTCAGGCTTATGTCAGAAGGTCTGAGGTGAATCTGGACAACGGGTTGACAACAGTACATAAAAGTATTGAAAAAGCAAAACTCCTGTTGCCACAAGGTGGCGCTATGACTGTGAGTGAATATTATCATATGGATGACATCAGCTCACGTCTGTGATCCTACATGTAAAGTTTCATTCAGATTGGAGCATGTTCAGAGAGTTAGACCAGCACTTCCTGTTGCATGGCGAAGGATCAGTATTTCGGGGGGCTGCCATGGCCACACCCTTTGACCGACATAGAAGACTTTTATAACTTTTCATCAGGAAGGTCTACTGTATGTACGGACCAAATTTCAGGTCTCTAAGACTTACCCCCTAGGAGGAGTTCATCACAGATTTTTCACAGTTAACGCAAGATATGTCACTTCCTGTTGGGTTTAGAGCATGGCTATGATTGACTTTTTTGTCTTTCCTGATGTGCTGAATATGCTGGCCAAATTTTGTAGCTGTAGATGAAATGTCCTTCCAGTTAGTCTAATACCACTTTTTAAAATTTTGCAGGGGGCGCTATGGAGCCATTTTGGGACACACATGCACAGACACCATAAAATATCAAATTTTTCACCGGTCCTGATGTGTGTGCAGATTTTGACGCGAATCGGTGCATGTTTAGGCCCTCAAAAAAGCAATTCATTTGGCGGTAAAATAATAATAATAATAATAATAATCTCTAGCATTCCAATAGGGTCTTCGCACCATTCGGTGCTCGGACCCTAATAAAGAAAGAAAGAAAGAAAGAAACTGAGCAGGAACAATAGGGCCTTTGGCCTGCAAGGCAAAGGGCAGCGTTCAGTGTTACACACTGATCGCTGCCCTTTGCCTTTTCGGGCTCGGGCCCTAATTAAAGCTGCAAGCAGCGTCGGACGGGCCCTCGCTCCTCACCGCACTGCTCTCCACACGACCTTGTCTAGGGGGCGCCGTAGAGCCAATTGGAATTTTGACCGTGCAAATCTATTGGTCTTGGGATACTATACGTATGCACCAAATTTCATGTTTGTAGGATAAAGCAGTGATTTTATATGAGTATTTGAATATTTGTAGGGGGCGCTGTGGAGCCGTTTGACCACGTCCACTCCTGAATTGTATATTTAACGTTAGGTTTTGAGATTAATGAGCATTTTTGTGGATTTGGTGATTTTACGTGGATCCCTTCACCTCCAAAACTCATTTCGTTCTACATGGCGAATTTGCTCAAAATGGCCGCCATGCCACGCCCACACCGTGTGACGCAGCCACAAGATTTTAATAACTTTTCATCCTGGATGGGTCTAGATGCCACACAGCGAATTTGGTGAAGAACGGATAAAAATCCTGGGAGGAGTTCGTTAAATTCCAATTCCTGCGCACCATGTTTTCTAGGGGGCGCCGTGGAGCTTTTTCAAAATTTTAAAAGCAGGAATGTTCTTGTCTTGGGCTACTGTACCTGTGTACCAAATTTTATAGCTGTACGTGAAACTAGCCGTATTAACTCCACTAAAGGCCAATTTTCAAGGTGGCGTTATTGAGTCATTTTGCCATTCATATGTGTAATTCCCCCAAAATATCAAATTTTTCGCCAGTCCTGATGTGTGTGCCAAATTTGGTGAGTTTTTGAGCATGTTTAGGGGGTCAAATTGAGGTTCAATTTGGCATAAGAAAAATTAAAGCTGCAAGCAGCGTCAGACGGGCCCTCGCTCCTCACCGCACTCCTCTCCACACGACCTTGTCTAGGGGGCGCCGTAGAGCCGATTGGAATTTCGACTGTGCAAATCTGTTGGTCTTGGGATACTATATGTATGTACCAAATTTTATGTTTGTAGGATAAAGCAGTGATTTTATATGACTATTTGAATATTTCTAGGGGGCGCTGTGGAGCCGTTTGACCACGTCCATTCCTGAATTGTATATTAAATATTAGGTCTTGAGATTAATGAGGATTTGTGTGGATTTGGTGATTTTACATGGATCCCTCCACCTCCAAAACCCATTTCGTTCCACATGGCGATTTAGTTCAAAATGGCCGCCATGCCACGCCCACACCATGTGACGTATCCACGAGAATTTAATAACTTTTCATCCTGGAGGGGTCTAGATGCCACACAGTGAATTTGGTGAAGATCGGACAAAAATCCTGGGAGGAGTTCGTTAAATTCCAATGCCTGCGCACAACGTGTTCCATTGTACAATGTTAAGCTTTTTTGTTCAAAATGGCCGCCATGCCACGCCCACACCGTGTGATGCAGCCACAAGATTTTAATAACTTTTGATCCTGTAAGGGTCTATATGCCACACAGCGAATTTGGTGAAGATTGGATACAAATCCTGGGAGGAGTTCGTTAAATTCCAATGTCTCCACATGACTTTTTCTAGGGGGCGCTATAGAGCCGATTGGAATTTCGACTGTGCAAATTTGTTGGACTCGGGATTCTATATGTATGTACCAAATTTCATGTTTGTAGGATACAGCAGTGACTTTTTATGAGTATTTAAATATTTGCAGGGGGCGCTGTGGAGCCGTTTGACCACGCCCATTCATGAATTGTATATTAAACCTTAGCGTTTGAGATTGATGAGGATTTGTGTGGATTTGGTGATATTAGGTGGATCCCTTCATCTCCAAAACTCATTTCATTCCATGTGGCAAAATTGCTGAAAATGGCCACCATGCCACACCCACACCGTGGGTTTGGTGAGTTTTTGAGCATGTTTAGGGGGTCAAATTGAGGGTTAATTTGGCGTAAGAAAAATAAAGAAAGAAAGAAAGAAAGAAATAAAGAAAGAAAGAAAGAAAGAAAGAAACTGAGCAGGAACAATAGGGCCTTTGCCCTGCAAGGCAAAGGCAGCGTTCAGTGTTTCACACTGATCGCTGCCCTTTGCCTTTTCGGGCTCGGGCCCTAATTAAAGCTGCAAGCAGCGTCGAACGGGCCCTCGCTCCTGATCATGCTCCTCTCCACACAACCTTGTCTAGGGGGCGCCGTAGAGCCGATTAGAATTTTGACTGTGCAAATCTGTTGGTCTTGGGATACTATATGTGTGTACCAAATTTCATGTTTTTAGAATAAAGCAATGATTTTATATGAGTATTTGAATATTTGTAGGGGGCGCTGTGGAGCCGTTTGACCACGGCCATTTCTGAATTGTATATTAAATATTAGGTCTTGAGATTAATGAGGTTTTGTGTGGATTTGGTGATTTTACATGTATCACTTCACCTCCAAAACCAATTTCGTTCCACATGGCGATTTTGTTCAAAATGGCCGCCATGCCACGCCCACACCGTGTGACGCAGCCACAAGATTTTAATAACTTTTCATCCTGGAGGGGTCTAGATGCCACACAGCGAATTTGGTGAAGATCGGATAAAAATCCTAGGAGGAGTTCGTTAAATTCCAATGCCTGCACACTACGTGCTCTAGGGGGCGCTGTTGAGCCTTTTTTGAAATTTTAAAAGCAGGAATGTTTTTGTCTCGGGCTACTGTACCTGTGTACCAAATTTCATGAGATTACGTGAAACTAGCCGTATTAACTCCACTAAAGCCCAATTTTCTAGGTGGCGCTATTGAGTCATTTTGCCATTCATATGTGTAATTCCCCCAAAATATCAAATTTTTCACCAGTTCTGATGTGTGTGCCAAATTTGGTGAGTTTTTGAGCATGTTTAGGGGGTCAAATTGAGGTTCAAAGTGGGGTAAGAAAAATTAAAGCTGCAAGCAGCGTCGGACGGGCCCTCGCTCCTCACCGCACTCCTCTCCACACGACCTTGTCTAGGGGGCGCCGTAGAGCCGATTAGAATTTCGACCGTGCAAATCTGTTGGTCTTGGGATACTATATGTATGTACCAAATTTTATGTTTGTAGGATAAAGCAGTGATTTTATATGACTATTTGAATATTTCTAGGGGGCGCTGTGGAGCCGTTTGACCATGTCCATTCCTGAATTGTATATAAAATATTAGTTCTTGAGATTAATGAGGATTTGTGTGGATTTGGTGATTTTACATGGATCCCTTCACCTCCAAAACCCATTTCGTTCCACATGGCGATTTTGTTCAAAATGGCCGCCATGCCACGCCCACACCGTGTGACGTATCCACGAGAATTTAATAACGTTTCATCCTGGAGGGGTCCAGATGCCACACAGTGAATTTGGTGAAGATCGGACAAAAATCCTGGGAGGAGTTCGTTAAATTCCAATGCCTGCACACAAAGTGTTCCATTGTACAATGTTAAGCTTTTTTGTTCAAAATGGCCGCCATGCCACGCCCACACCGTGTGATGCAGCCACAAGATTTTAATAACTTTTCATCCTGGAGGGGTTTAGATGCCACACAGCGAATTTGGTGAAGATCGAACAAAAATCCTGGGAGGAGTTCGTTAAATTCCAATGCCTGCGCACCACGTGGTGAAGTGGGCGAGGTTACGCTTTTTTGTTCAAAATGGCCGCCATGCCACGCCCACACCGTGTGACGTATCCACGAGATTTTAATAACTTTTCATCCTGGAGGGGTGTAGATGCCACACAGCGAATTTGGTGAAAATTGGATAAAAATCCTGGGAGGAGTTTGTTAAATTCCAATGCCTGTGCACCACGTGTTCTAGTTGGCGCTGTTAAGCTTTTTTGTTCAAAATGGCCGCCATGCCACGCCCACATCGTGTGTCGCAGCCACAAGATTTTAATAACTTTTCATCCTGGATGGGTGTAGATGCCACACAGCGAATTTGGTGAAAATCGGACAAAAATCCTAGGAGGAGTTCGTTAAATTCCATTGCCTGCACACTACGTGCTCTAGGGGGCGCTGTTGAGCCTTTTTTGTAATTTTAAAAGCAGGAATGTTTTTGTCTCGGGCTACTGTACCTGTGTACCAAATTTCATGAGTTTACGTGAAACTAGCCGTATTAACTCCACTAAAGGCCAATTTTCTAGGTGGCGCTATTGAGTCATTTTGCCATTCATATGTGTAATTCCCCCAAAATATCAAATTTTTCACCAGTCCTGATGTGTGTGCCAAATTTGGTGAGTTTTTGAGCATGTTTAGGGGGTCAAATTGAGGTTCAAAGTGGCGTAAGAAAAAGAAACCGCCAAACCGCCAAACCGCCAAACAAACCGCCAAACAAACCGCCAAACCGCCAAACACTAGAGGAACAATAGGGTCCTACGCACTATAGTGCTTCGGGCCCTAATTAAAGCTGCAAGCAGCGTCGGACGGGCCCTCGCTCCTCACCGCACTCCTCTCCACACGACCTTGTCTAGGGGGCGCCGTAGAGCCAATTAGAATTTCGACTGTGCAAATCTGTTGGTCTTGGGATACTATATGTATGTACCAAATTTTTTGTTTGTAGGATAAAGCAGTGATTTTATATGACTATTTGAATATTTCTAGGGGGCGCTGTGGAGCCGTTTGACCACGTCCATTCCTGAATTGTATATTAAATATTAGGTCTTGAGATTAATGAGGATTTGTGTGGATTTGGTGATTTTACATGGATCCCTTCACCTCCAAAACCCATTTCGTTCCACATGGCGATTTTGTTCAAAATGGCCGCCATGCCACGCCCACACCATGTGACGTATCCACGAGAATTTAATAACTTTAAATCCTGGAGGGGTCTAGATGCCACACAGTGAATTTGGTGAAGATCGGAAAAAAATCCTGGGAGGAGTTCGTTAAATTCCAATGCCTGCGCACAACGTGTTCCATTGTACAATGTTAAGCTTTTTTGTTCAAAATGGCCGCCATGCCACGCCCACACCGTGTGATGCAGCCACAAGATTTTAATAACTTTTCATCCTGGAGGGGTTTAGATGCCACACAGCGAATTTGGTGAAGATCGAACAAAAATCCTGGGAGGAGTTCGTTAAATTCCAATGCCTGCGCACCACGTGTTGAAGTGGGCGAGGTTAAGCTTTTTTGTTCAAAATGGCCGCCATGCCACGCCCACACCGTGTGACGTATCCACGAGATTTTAATAACTTTTCATCCTGGAGGGGTGTAGATGCCACACAGCGAATTTGGTGAAAATTGGATAAAAATCCTGGGAGGAGTTTGTTAAATTCCAATGCCTGCGCACCACGTGTTCTAGTTGGCGCTGTTTAGCTTTTTTGTTCAAAATGGCCGCCATGCCACGCCCACATCGTGTGTCGCAGCCACAAGATTTTAATAACTTTTCATCCTGGATGGGTCTAGATGCCACACAGCGAATTTGGTGAAGATCGGACAAAAATCCTGGGAGGAGTTCGATAAATTCCAATGCCTGCACACTACGTGCTCTAGGGGGCGCTGTTGAGCCTTTTTTGAAATTTTAAAAGCAGGAATGTTTTTGTCTCGGGCTACTGTACCTGTGTACCAAATTTCATGAGTTTACGTGAAACTAGCCGTATTAACTCCAGTAAAGGCCAATTTTCTAGGTGGCGCTATTGAGTCATTTTGCCATTCATATGTGTAATTCCCCCAAAATATCAAATTTTTCACCAGTCCTGATGTGTGTGCCAAATTTGGTGAGTTTTTGAGCATGTTTAGGGGGTCAAATTGAGGTTCAAAGTGGCGTAAGAAAAAGAAACCGCCAAACCGCCAAACCGCCAAACAAACCGCCAAACCGCCAAACACTAGAGGAACAATAGGGTCCTACGCACTGTAGTGCTTCGGGCCCTAATAAACCGCCATCCCAACCGCCAAAGAAACACTACAGGAACAATAGGGTCCTACGCACTGTCGTGCTCGGGCCCTAATAAACCGCCAAACAAAGAAACAAACAGAGCAGGAACAATAGGGCCTTTGGCCTGCAAGGCAAAGGCAGCGTTCAATGTTTCACACTGATCGCTGCCCTTGCCTTTTCGGGCTCGGGCCCTAATAAAGCTGCAAGCAGCGTCGGACGGGCCCTCGCTCCCCCCCGTCAGTCGTTTGGGATACGATCGGAATGTCTATAGCACGCAATAGTATTTGTCTCTTCCTGCTCTGCACATGTTCCAAATTTCATGTCTGTAGGACAAACCAGTGATCTTATAGGAATTTTTGAAATTTGTAGGGGACGCTGTGGAGCTGTTTGAAATTTGTAGTGTGCAAATCTGTTGGTCTTGGGATACTGTACGTGTGTACCAAATTTCATGTTTGTAGTATAAAGCAGTGATTTTATATGAGTATTTGAATAATTGTAGGGGGCGCTGTGGAGCCGTTTGACCACGCCCATTCTTGAATTGTCTATCAATTGTTAGTTCTTCAGATTAATGAGGATTTGTGTGGATTTGGTGATATTACGTGTATGCCTTCACCTCCCAAACCTGTTTCATTCCATATGACGATTTTGTTCAAAATGGCCGCCATGCCACGCCCACACCGTGTGACGCAACCACAATATTTTAATAACTTTTCATCCTGGATGGGTCTAGATGCCACACAGCCAATTTGGTGAAGATGGGACAAAAATCCTGGGAGGAGTTCGTTAAATTCCAATGCCTGCGCACCACATGGTCCAGGGGACGCCGTTAAGCTTTTTTGTTCAAAATGGCCGCCATGCCACGCCCACACCGTGTGACGCAGCCACAAGATTTTAATAACTTTTCATCCTGGAGAGGGTTAGATGCCACACAGCCAATTTGGTGAAGATGGGACAAAAATCCTGGGAGGAGGTCAATAAATTCCAATGCCTGCGCACAGCGTTTTCTAGGGGGCACCATTGAGCTTTTTTGTTCAAAATGGCCGCCATGCCGCGCCCACACCATGTGACATATCCACGAAATTTTAATAAGTTTTCATCCCGGTGGGGTCTAGATGTCACACAGCGAATTTGTTGAAGATTGGACAAAAATCCTGGGAGGACTTCGTTAAATTCCAATGCCTGCGCACAACGTGTTCCATTGTACAATGTTAAGCTTTTTTGTTCAAAATGGCCGCGATGCCACGCCCACACCGTGTGACGCAGCCACAAGATTTTAATAACTTTTCATCCTGGAGGGGTGTAAATACCACACAGCGAATTTGGTGAAGATCCGCCAAAAATACTTGGAGGAGTTCGTTAAATTCCAATGCCTGCGCACCACATGCTGTAGGGGGCGCGGCTGAGCTTTTTAATTCAAAATGGCCGCCATGCCACGCCCACACCGTGTGACTCAGCCACAAGATTTTAATAACTTTTCATCCTGGAGGGGTCTGGATGCCACACAACGAATATGCTGAAGATCGGATAAAAATCCTGGGAGGAGTTTGTTAAATTCCAATGCCTGCGCACCACGTGTTCTAGTTGGCGCTGTTTAGCTTTTTTGTTCAAAATGGCCGCCATGCCATGCCCACACCGTGTGATGCAGCCACAAGATTTTAATAACTTTTCATCCTGGAGGGGTTTAGATGAAACACAGCGAATTTGGTGAAGATCGGACAAAAATCCTGGGAGGAGTTTGTTAAATTCCAATGCCTGTGCACCACGTGCTCTAGGGGGCGCCGTTGAGCTTTGTTGAAATTTTAAAAGCAGGAATTTTCTTGTCTCGGGCTACTGTACCTGTGTACCAAATTTCATGATTTTTTGTGAAACTGGCCGTATTAACTCCACTAAAGCCCAATTTTGAAGGTGGCGCTATTGAGTCATTTTGCCATTCATATGTGTAATTCCCCCAAAATATCAAATTTTTCGCCAGTCCTGATGGGTGTGCCAAACTTGGTGAGTTTTTGAGCATGTTTAGGGGGTGAAATTGAGGTTCAAAGTAGCGTAAGAAAAAGAAACCGCCATCCCCCCATCCCCCCAAAGAAACACTACAGGAACAATAGGGTCCTACGCACTGTAGTGCTTCGGGCCCTAATGAACCAACCGCCAAACCACCAAAGAAACAAACCGCCAAAGAAACACTAGAGGAACAATTAGGGTCCTACGCACTGTAGTGCTTCGGGTCCTAATTAAAGCTGCAAGCAGCGTCGGACGGGCCCTCGCTCCCCCCCCGCAACGCCGCTGTGGAGACGATGGGAATGTCTAAAGCACGCACTCATGTTCGTCTCATCCTTCTCTGCACATGTACCAA
>JAMOIN010001953.1:0-16768 GCA_024666655.1 Dascyllus trimaculatus
CTCTGAAACCAGGACGAGGATCCATCTCAGTCTGAACGAGTTCTGCATTATGACCACTGTGTGACTGTTTCAGCAGAGCATCCTTCTCCATCCTAAACCATCATCTTCATCAGGTCAGTTTACAGCAGAAACAGCTTCTTACTTTGTGTTTGAGGGTTCAGGTTCTTCACTGAAGCATGGAGGACTGTGTCTGGACCAGTCACTCTTCATAGACAGACGGCTGGAGGCTGGAGGCTCTGCTCTCTGTCTGCTAAAACAAATGTTTGTATTCTCATCAATCACTGATCCATGCTGAGAGGAAAACAGGACAAAGGAATTCTATTTGTGTCACAAAAACCTTTTCAAAGTTAATTTTAATCGACCAACTAAAACCAACCATCAGGGACACGACATAGAACTCACAGATGTAATTATAAAGGAGTCATAGGAATAAGAGGTAAATGTCTGCACTTATATAGCACTTTTTTCTACCTTAGTGGTTCCAAAGCGCTTTATAATATGTTTTTCATTCACACATTTACACTCCAATGGTGACAGAGCTGCCACGCAAGGCGCTAATCTACCATTGGGAGCAACTTGGGGTTCAGTGTCTTGCCCAAGGACACTTCGGCATGTGGAGGGGCCGGGGATCGAACCGCCAACCTTGCGATCAGTGGACAACCCGCTCTACCACCTGAGCCACAGCCGCCCCAAGAGGCAGTGTTCTTACTTTGTGTCTGAAGGTTCAGGTTCTTCACTGAAGGTCAGAGGATTTCCTTTGGACCGGTCACTCTTCACAGACAGACGGCTGGAGGCTGGAAACTCCTCCTCCTCCTCACAAACGCTCATCTTGTGGACTTCAGTCAGTCTGAGAGGAAAACCAGCAACATTGACTGTGAGTTCAGGAAATAATAAAGTTCATATTTGTGTTCATTCAAGTTCTTTGTGTCCACACAAGTGGAATCTGAAAACTTCCTCAGAGAGAAAACAGACTCAGTGACTGAGACTCTCACCGGTGTCCACAATCAGGTTTGTTCCTCCCACTGAGTGTGAACTAACCCACATCTGTAGTGTTTCCTCCCTGTTCTCATGGTACTGGATCACCTGGTCTCCATTTACAGCTGAGAGATGAGCTCTGATCCCACCAAACGTGGGATCAGATCAGACCAAACATGTCCCGACATGTGGAGGAGAGGTGGAGCGAGGCCAAAGGAAGAACCCAGAAACAAATGTCATGTGATGGTTTCTGCATCTTGTTCATCTCTGGTGTTCATTCAGATGTACAGGATGTATCTGAACATCTCTTTGGCTCCAACAAACAAAGGTTCAGGTCAAGATGTCGGCACTTTGTTTCATTATAAAGTTTAATTGAGTAAATAAATCTATTTAAAACACATCCTCTGACAAGGACAATGTTCTATTTCACAGTTTATAAAAGTGATCTGGATCTGAACCAAGGTTTAATAGTTGTTCTTGTGCTGATGTTCCACCTCACCCCACTGCAGGATTCATTTAACCATCACATGAAGACTTTTAACTGCTTCTATTTACTGCATTCAGACTTTATTATTGTACATTTGTTTCCTCTTTTCTTCCGTCCTCGTTATATTTCACCTGTGATAATAAATCCAAATGTTGTTACTCAAACATCTACAGCTGACCTCGTCAAACTCTTCATTTATGCTGGAAAACTGTTGTACAAAGGGATGTCAACACTTCCAGATCCCAGTTTATCAAGGTGAACCCAACATTGAACCGTCAGCCTTGAATCAGTGGACAACCTGCTCTACCAGCTGAGCCTCAGCCGCCCCTAAGAAGTAGACATTTTACAGGTGAGCTAGAAATGTCCTCTCCTCAGAATGATTTGATTTTGGGGTCAATCAGTCAAAAACAGCTCCGCTAGAGGTCAAAGGTAACTTTTTCAAAAATGCTGTATCCCTTCAAAAGGGTGGAAGGTAGACTTATGGTAGGTGGTGCAGATAAGTGACCATGTTGGGGCTTGTCCATTGGTGATGTTCTGACACTGTGGCACAAACCCAATCTGTTGACATTATCAGTTATCGGCTGCAAGAAGTATAAAATGATCAATTATTGGTATTGGTTGAACTTGGCATTATCGTGCCTCCCTAATTCATATATTTAATCCTTATTTAAATTATTATGTGGAGAAGAAGTAAAATGGACATAAAAGGCTGCTGGAGCTTCTATTGGTGGTGATTCTCTGTAGACCAGTGAAAACATGACTCTCCTCACTGTTCTTAGTTTAGTTCCACCAAGTTATCTGATAACATGTTTAACATACATTATATCTGGTTTCTGTTCAGACAGCAGGTATTTAGTGATCCTCATCAGAAACACTCAGCCCAGAGACAGTGGAGGTTTATAGTTCATATCAGTGGATGTTAACAGATTTAAACCAGCTGTGGACGCTTCTTGTTTTTCAGACAGTTTCGTCCTGCACCATTGTACAGAACAAGACCCTCAAGTCTTCAAGGATATAAAACATATTAAAAACAAAAATTACAGTTTCGGGATCAAATCCAGTCAAAAATTAGGTAAAATTACACCGTCGTCTTATCCTGATCGTCGGGATGAAAATTTGTTTGTCAGGGTTGCTAGGCAACTAGGAGCGGCGCTACGAGACGTCATGATGTAAGCAGGAAGTTCATCGTAGGCTGGACCGTCTCATTTAAGAATCACTCATGCAGCCTACCCGTCCTTAGAAGGACCCAGCCTCCGAAGGACGGGCAGGCTGGGTCCTTCGAAGGATGTAGCCCCTGAATTAAGACACAGCTTGTGAGTCTGAGTGGGCAGAAATTTCTAGCTGTTATGCCCACAGGGTAACTGTTCAAAACTTTCTGCCCGCTGCAAATGAAGCTGCCGTTAAATTTACCCAACACTCAGCTGACTTGCTGAAACAGAGGGCTAGTTGCAGCCTCACTTTAGACTTTGTGAGCGGGCAGCAGAACATACGCATGTGCTTCCACCTGATGGAAGACAAAGGAGAATTAACCCCTGACTTTATAACAGACAGAACTCAAGTATTTAACTGAAATAACTGTGTGTGATAGCTTTAAATATCTGTCCAGTTTAAAATGTAAAAGAGAAAGTGAGCCAGTCTTATTCAAGATGATTTCCCCAGTTAAAAAGCTCCTCAGCAGTCAGCATGAAAACACTCCTGTGATATAAGAACACCAAGAACAGAACAGAAATAAGGTTCAAAGGTTCATCGTTGTTTTCTGACAGCAGAAGAATAATGATCCCACCTTGTTTTCCTCCTCTGTCGACAGTAAAACGGAGTCTGAACTTTGTTGTTTCTTCTTTCTGTTCTAGAATCACTCAGAGCTCCTCCTCCCCTGTTCCCTGGAAATCACATGACCACAGTTAACCTCAGCCCGTTGTGGGGTTTCCTGCCTTCAACAGATGCTCTGATGCTGATCAGCTGAAGACACGTTTGCTGCCAGTGTTTTGGACAGATTCATCAGAGACGCTTTGCTGCTAGTTTGCATCAGTAACTGGCTTATAGCCCTTTAGTGCCGAGGGGAGCGCCCACGATCCCATTTGCATGTCTATTTTTCAATGCCGTAGAACCACAACCAAATAAGACAGAGTAGTAGTTCTTTTTGCATATAAAACCTGAAGAGTTACACTTTCATGTCACGCATCCAACGTGTCCCAGAGCGCCGTTTCCTTCCACTAATGTGTTTGCAGACATCCGGTATAAAGCGCACACAACAAAAACACGACAGTCTAGACCGCGGGTGTTCACAGCGCTAAGTTCCCACGTCTGAATACACTTCATCACGTCGTGAGCACAAACTATCGTGTGGTTCCAGACACTCACCACACACTCCCTACACACACTTGAACTTTGATTGCACCAATGACGTATAAACTACACACACACAGATATATACATACAAATATATCGTTTACTTTGATGTACATGTTGTCTTTCTGTAAATTAATTTTTTCTGTCTATAGTTATGTCTGATTGCATAAGTATTTTGAGAAAAATGGCACTACAGCATGTAAAAATGTAGAGATATGCTCTGGCTGCCTGTTCTACAGTAGGTCATAAAGGGCTTAAAGAGACAAAATATCCTTAGAGGTATCGTGAGGCCAATGGGTTTGTCGTTAAAAGCACTAAAATGTTTATCAAACTGTTATGGCCGATATTTCAACTGTCTTTCAACTGAAATGGCACTTTTAATTAATCTGCTGGTCTGTTTACTTTGCAAAAGATGCTTTCTTTACCATTTTTAGTGGTCACTGTTCCCTGGAATTTACTTCAAATATGGTTTCAAGAGCTCAAGTTCACCAAAAGTCTTAAAATGTTGAATATCACAGCTATAATTGTGCTTTGAGTTTGCACTAATCAATGAATGCAGTGGACAGATAAAAAAATGCACAGATAAATACAGTAGAGCCCACTTAATATCATACCGCTTATTGGAATAGCCCGCATATAGTCATAGAATTTTGAAATTCAAAACCATTTCTTATGTAATTATAGTAAATATGCCCGTTTATAGTCATAGGATAACATCATAAGCCCAGGTTTAGTCATAGGCAAATGCACAAAATTTGGTCCCAGGAATAGATAATATCATACCCAGTCACGGTATAGCAAGCAACCGATTAATTATCACACATTATTTTGTAAAAAATATAGTATTAAACACTTGTTTTCTTTTTTTCAAGCAACTTTAATGTAGTTCTATGCCCATTCAAATTAACAACTTGATGACTGAAGCAAGTCTCATAGGCCTATAGATCAACACAAATGCTATAATTGCTCTGATATCGCCGCCATTTTGAAGCCCGCATATTAGAATAGCCCGGATATAGTCATAGTTTTGCTTTGCGCGAAGGGTATGATAATAACAGGGCTCTACTGTATCGATAAAAATAAACATTTTGTTGTTTAGGTTCACGTAAATGTCGATTCACTGATTCAGTCGTCGACCAAAATGTATTAGATTTGAAAAACTTTGTATATTGTGTCAAAAACTGCTATTTGATAAAATGCGATTCATCGAATTTAATTAATCACAAAGCCTGTAGTTAGATTATTTTTTCTAATCACATCCCACCATTAATTATTACACACATATAAATTAACTAAAGAAGTTTAAGTATTAAAGTTAAGACCCGAAAATATTTTGTAAAACATAAATTTACCTTACTAAATTAAATATTAAGGAAAAGATCCGACAAAATTATTTCCTCAAAAATTACTGGTTGGATAATAAAAATATAGACAAAAAATTAAATATGATATAACAATGCAAATGAACAACCTACATGTTCAGGTTAATATGATATTAAATGTCATAGACTGTTAATGATTGTGCAGCGTTTCCTATTAACTGAACGGTGCTACAGTAGAGTCTAACTAACCTTCCAGCTGAATCTGGTTTGAACCATTTATTTGACATGTATTTTAACCAGGGTCAACAAAAACAACCATCACTGGTGATTCAGGAGCTCGAGGTTCGTCCTGAGTCCTCCTGGCTGTAAACCTGCTAACTAACAGCTAACTAGGTCGAGCTAGGGCGACCAAATGTCCTGTTTTGTCTATAAACACCTTGGCGTCTGGCTTGACAGTTCATTTACATTTAAATATCATATCGACAAGCTTCGGTTTTTCTACACCAATCGTTCCAATTTTCCCCTAAACTGCAGGAAAAATGTGACTGAGGCCGTCTTTCTTTCTGTATTGGACTATGGGGATGTAATTTAGAGGCATGCCGCTGCCTCCACTCTCAAACCGCTGGATTCACTTTATCATTCTGAGATTTGTAACCGGAGATCCCTACAACACTCATCACTGCACCCTGTATAACAAAGTAGGCTGGCCTTCTTTAGCACAGAGGCGTGATAAACATCTATACTTTTTTATCTATAAGGTCCTCACTGGTCGCTCACCTCGCTATCTAACGTCTCTACTGACCTGAGCCACAGGTGGTCCGCACCAAACTCGCTCCTCTAACCATCTTTTACTGAAGGTTCCGAGGGTTAATTCAGACCTTGGTAAATCTGCTTTTGTTTATTAAGCTCCACATATGTTTAATTATTTGCAGCACACTTTAAATCTGACATCTTATTTCTCCACAACAGTTTAGGTCTGTTATATCAGACTGCTTTACTGCTGAGTGTAAATGCTTCACTTGAGTATTATTGATATCATTTTTATTATTTTATTTATTTATTTAACCTTGTGTGTGTTGTTTTTTTTAACTATATATTTTGTATCTCGACATCATTGTAAATGAGGGAAACCTCAATGATAAAGGTTGAAAGAAAGAAAGAAAAAAGAAAGTTTTCACGTCCTGTCCTGGATGTTTTTTATAAATTGATGAAAATGTCCTGGTTTTCTCTGTTTTGAAGAAGGATGAAGAAGAAAACTAAAGATATAGATGTTTTTTTGTTAGTTTTTGGAAGTTTGCGAGACCTACTTTTGTTTAAGTTAGATTGCTAATATAGCAGAGGCATTTTTAAGGTATTTATTGATGTATTTATTTCTCTAATACAGAAGAGACATTACTTTTTCCTTAAAGTAATGTCATACTTAAAGCACGTTGAGTCACCTCTGAGAAGCCTATCTGAATTTATAGATAGTATTTAGTAACATAACAGTTTTCTATCCATACAGAAGAGGCATACTTCAAATACACTGAAATTATAAAGCATCTAAGAGTCAAATTCCAGTATCATTTGAGTATCTCCTTGCCAGGCCGAGTGTCCTGATTTTCAGTAATCAAAATATGGGCACCCCAGGTCAAGCTGATTAAGTTTACTGTGAGCTCAGTTAGTGAAAACTCTTAAAGGGAACACATCAATTTTAAGAGTGGAAGCATTAAAAGTAACTCTGCAGCGAACATCTTAATTTTGGATTTTGACTTAACTGAGGAAATTGAAAAAGTGTGACATGTTCCAAAAAATATATAAATAAACAAGTCACTGAAGTGAAAACATTAAAAGTAACATTTATAGCCAAAAACAAAAAAAACAAAAAACAAATCAAATCCTCCTTCACATCATCGGCATCAATGAATCTGACGTATGTTCTGAATAAGAACAAGTGGCTTTTCTCGGTGTTGGGATGTGTCGTCTCAAAGTGGCGTCTTCACCTGTTCAGCTTCATGCCGTCAGAAGATAATATTTTGAGACACACAACCAGGGATGGGTGTGGTTAAGATTTCATCGGTACTACTACTGACACCGATACTGCTCATTGATCCAGTACTTTAACGAGATTCTTACTGGTACTTCTTTTTAGTTTTTTTATAATAACATTTTAAAAAAATAAAAAAAAGATCAATAAAACAATTTTTTACAAATCACTTATTTGCACTAATGTGGTGACGATTACAGTGACAAACAACCACTAGACTAGAAACTAGAACAGAGGTACAGAGCAGCCACATTAATAAACCCCCACTGCTCTGAAAGTAAAACTGACTCTGGACCAGTTCAGATGATGCTCTGACTTTCAGACTGACTTTATGAACACACCCATAGCTGAACAATCATGGCTAACGACTACTTTTAATAAATTACACATGTTCATGTATTCAGCTAACTCTGCATGTGGGCTCAGTGCTGCTAGCATAGATAGCATACCTGGTTAATGAGGGACCAGCTATGAGCCAGGATGTCTAAACTCTGTACGTGATGGACTTCAGAAAGATGTTTCAACAGGTTGCTGCTGTTTCCACCTTTTCATGCAAACAACTTGCTGCACTGGTGGCAACCAGATTTGTCTGTGTCAGTCCTACTGAAGTGTAACCTCACTTTGGACGTTCAGTTCTCTCAGCCATCGTGAAGCTGCAGGTGGATGACAGAAAGCTGCTCCGACAGGCAGAGTTCACTTCTGGATCTAGAGGGACAAGACCTCATAGATGCATGTCTTCATCTTCTTATAAAGAACAATGAGGAAATACGCTAAATAAAATCCCTCCTACGTTCTAAAGTGCCGTTAACAGAACCGTTACCATCAGAACTTATCGATCCTCTGGTCTTGAAAAACTTCGCCCCGGGGCTCGTTTAGTACCGGGGCTCGTTTAGTACCGGGGCTCGGTACCCATCCCTACACACCACACTGTGGCCTGTCTTCACTAGCCACAGTTGTTCTGGTGAAGCCGAGGGCAGACATGCTTCGTCATATTTTCTTGTCTTCGTTTTGTTTGTTCTGAGGTTTGGTGTTAATTCACCTCGTCGTTCTCCTGTCCAGACTTCTCCATCCTTTGCCAGCTTAGACTGAACTACGCACCATTACTTTACGTTCAGCCTCGCCGGGCAGGGTTGCCAGGTCCGCGGTTTTTAAGTGGAACTGGGTAACTTTTCAAATGTTGCTGCTGGATGATTTTGTTTTGTCCGCTGGCTGGGTGGACCTCTTTTACATGCAAATTACATCAATAATATCTATAAATACACATCCATAACTGAAGTGAAATAATTTATTTCTACCTAAATCGTATCAAACTCCAGTACAGACTGTATGTGCACATACACAGACCTGGCCACCCTGTCACTGCGCCCCCCTCCCGGAATAACCCCGCACCCGCCCTAGGGGACGCGCCCCCCAGTTTGGAAATCACTGCGACAGCCAACAGGTTGCTAACAGCTATATCCGGCCGTTAGCTAGCCAGCTCGTCATAAAGCCTCCTGAATGAGTCCAGTTTGAACTTTACTGGAATAAAACACCATCTTCCTCACCTCACCTCCTTTGGTTCTCCTCCTAAAAGCCGCTCCATGTTCTGGTCCTCCTTCTTCTCCTCCCGCCGTCTCTCCGTGGAAGCTTCCACAAGCCGTCAGCTGCGCTCAGTGCGCCTGCGCAGAAGGTTCGATTCTGGTTTAGTTTTACTGGTCATTCCTCAGTGACAGGAGGAACAAACGCTGCTTAACAACTAAATGTGTGTTTGTGCTGCAGGTCTGAGTCTCCTGCAGCTGCCTCCTGTTCCACCCACTGAAGATATGAAGCACAGTTCAGCACAGACTGTATGAGAAAGATGGACGGAGCAACCCTGAAGCTAAAACTTGCAGTGTTACGACGTCTGAATGGGAAAAACCAGCAACACGTGTCCACTGATACGTGAAGCACCAGAGACAAAGTCAACACATTTTTCAGTCTTTTAAACCAACACAAGCTGTTTAATTCCTTCTTTAAAATGTACTCAGTAAGTCTTTCAGTGTTTTCTTTTTCTTTGTGATCTTTAAAAATCACGTTTTCCACCTTTTCGACTCTGATCTCTGCTGTTCTTCTGTGTTTAATGAAGATAACATGAACTGAGATTGTTCAGTCCCAAACTTCTGCACTTGGATCATAAAAACGGTTTGAATTTCTGTTTCTCCCTGTGAACTTCAGACGTTGGTGAAAAGACAGAAACCTGAGCTCTCTGTTTTTTATCCTCTTCAGAGTCTCAGGTTCACGTGATGATTTCAGAATGTAAACTACTGGACTAAAATGATTCCTGATGCGTTCATGTGTTGCTCACTTTAATGCTGATGTGGAGCAACTTTGAACTTCTTCATGTGCTGTTGGAAAGTGTGAAACTTCAAACCTTGGCAGCACAAAGTGTCAGAAATGAAGCCGTCTGTTGATCAGAAGTCATTTAAAAACACTCATTTAAGCCCTGATCTTCATTTAGTGTCAGTTTGTCACAAAGAGGTCACCTGATGTGGAACTCTGAGGTGATCAACCTGGAGGCTTTCTGATCAGCAGACACCACCTCCTCTGAAATCAGCAGCCTTGAACCTTGTTTTTTCCACTGCATTCCAAAAAACATGTTGCAGCACAACTGAGCTCATAGATTTCCTGCGTACTGAAGAAATTCAATCTTTGCTGTCCTGATCTGAACTGCAACTCGGAAGGCTGCCACAGAAAACACGACTTGGATTTTAGAGCACAAACTTTCCTGCTGCTGATTGGACGAGTGCTGGACTTGGAGGCGTCCAACTGTGCTGGTTTAACCAACCAGCTCAGCTGGTTTGGAGAATGGGTCTTCATGTCAGATAAGTGTTGATCAGTTTTAGTGGTTTTCTCAAGTTCTCTGAGCAACGTCCAGACCTGAAGCAGTTTGCAGCAGGAGCCAGGCAGCAGAGTTTCCGAGAGGCACCTGGCTGAGGACCTCCACTGTGAAGTCGCTTCTGCTGCAGGTGTTTTATTTGCGTAATTAGCGTCCAGTCCGCTAATTAAATCAAACTGCTAATTAAATTAAAGGAAGGAGAAGCCATTAAACGCGAGTGATCGTGGCCGTTTCTCAGTGTGCGCACTTGTCCGTACTACCGTGACACAAAATGTAGTTCTAAGATTATTTGAGGTGAGAAAATGGTTGTATAAACATCAAATCTGTGGTCAGTTTATCAAGATAGATTCTGCTTAAAAATTTACTTCAGTGATTTCAGAGATGTGAGTGTCCCCGTTAGACAGCTACTACCAGGCGGTCAGCGCTCACAGCTCCCCGCTGACAGCAGCCTGAGCTCGGATAGACTTTCTGAAATCTGTCGCTGGCTCTGACGGTTCTGTAGCAGGATAGAAGTAGTTTTACGGGAATCTAACGGTCACACTTTGGCCTCACAGTGTATTTTTTAAATTGTTCATCACTTTATATTGTTATTTAATGTCCTCGATTGCTGATTTTGTCATTATATTAGTAATTATTGTGTTGTCTTCATTACCTGTAGTACGTCTTTGTTCTATTCTTATGACTGTAACTGTGCATTAAAAAAAACATTTAAGGATTATTCTATTAGAGGCACAGCTGAAGAAACTTAGATCCTCACTGACTGCTGGAGACTCCAGACAGAACATCATCAGATCCATTCGTGGACCTTCAGCAGCATCTGGACCAGCCTGAAACTGTTACTGGCTGAATATAAATGTTTGCTTCACAGGCATAAAAACTCACAATGGGGCTCATGCTCAACATAAAAGGAAAACACTGAACAAACAAGACAAAATAAACAAAAGTTTAATATATAAATTAAAACGATATTTGCTATAGACAATGGTTTAATAGATTTTATGTTGTATTGCTAACGAATTAATGCATTAGCGCGAAGATCAATTCCACCGGAAGTGCCTACGTGATTTTATTTTGTAATGCATCCCGTGCATTTCCTGTCCTGACAGTGGAGGTCTGCAGCCAGGTACTGTTCAAGTTTCCTGTCCAAATCTGTGTTCCAACGTTAAACCTGCAGGAACATGAGCAGCAGGACGCGTTGTGTGTTTCTGCTGATGTTTGTGTAGAAGCTGATTGTTTCCAGAGGAGGTTGGTGAACGCTGACGACATGATTATTAAAACGTCGCTCAGTTTAAACCCTTCTTTCACATTACTACCAGATCTTTCTTGTCACTTCATAACCCCCCCAACACACACCTTTTTCTTTTTTTTTACCTGACAACCAACTTATTGTCACCATGCTGGGCTCGTTCTTACTAATTTTTCAGTCTAGTCATGAATATAATTTACATACATGACACACACACAAGTCAGTCCGACAAGTAATAAGGTCAGGACCCTACAATATTATGTAAAATGCCAATTTAGCTGACTAAACCAAACATAAAGACACTATAACATTACTAATCCTGAAAAAAGCAACTTACCTTCCCATCTGAATATGGTTTTAACCATTTATTTCACATGTATTTTAACCAGCGTCAGTAAAATGAAGATATCACTGGTGATTCAGCAGCTCAAGGTTTGTCCTGAGACCCCCCGGCTGGTAAACCTGCTAACTAACTAATTAAGTCAAGCTAACTAAGTTTACTGTTAGTTCAGGTAGCTAACAGCTATCATGACGAACACACATGTTGACTCTGTTTGTGTCCTAAAATTCTACATTCAGCTCCACAAACAGCTGCACAGTCCAGTTCACTGAAAAGACGTTAGCTAACACGATGCTAACATAGCTAACTGAGCTAACGGCTATATCCGGCTGTTAGCTAGCTAGCTCGTCATAAAGCCTCCTGAATGAGTCCAGTTTGTCCCAGTCAAACTTTTACTGAACTTTACTGGAATAAAACACCATGTTCCTCACCTCAGCCTCCTTTGGTTCTCCTCCACAAAGCCGCTCCATGTTCTGGTCCTCCTTCTTCTCCTCCCGCCGTCTCTCCGCCGAAGCTTCCAGCAGCCGTTAACTGCCCTCAGTGCGCCTGCGCAGAAGGTTCGGTTCTGGGTTGCCAGATTTGGCAATTTGACAAGTTTCAAGTTTAATGCTGATTTAAGAGACGGATTTTTGTCCCTCCACACATCTGAGCTTCTTATCACTTAATGACATCTATATAGTTGAGTGCAGAAGGAAAGCAACAATCCACCTAAACTGAACAGCCGTTCCACTGGTGCACTGGATGGAGGTGGAGTGTTGTATTTCATGTACGTCTTTTTGAGGTTTGGGAACTGATTCAGAATCTCAAGCTCATACCCTGACCTTAAATAGTCAGTTACTTCTTTTTCTTCAGCTTTCTGTGGGCTGGTTCTCAAAATCAAAGAAGTCCATTTCAGCTGAGCAGGCTGCCAGTTGGGACACGTTAGCATCGTCAGTGACAGGAGCAGCTTTATAACACTCTGTTGTCAGAAGCTCCTTCACATCCTCTCTCCTACACTCATCTCTCAGCCATCGAAGTTTGAACCTGGGACAAGTGGCTGCTGCAAGAAGTCCTTCTTGGCTATCCAGGACAGCATCAAAAATAATCTTGATGGCCTGTAAAATACAGCATGACTTAACTAAGAATATATTTATTTTATACATAATCGGCTATTTTAATTATTTTGTGGGCTTTACTGACCTAAACCATCTCGTGCTCTCAATGCTGTAAGAGATTTAACTTTGGTTGAGGCTGCTTTGACCACTTTATTTCAATCTTCTGTTGATGTTAAGATTAATATTCATGATTAATGATGATCAATATCCCTGATATTGAACAGGGGATGAATAATAGATCTTTTATTATATTATATCATTTTAATAATTGTACTCACTTCTTAAAACAAACAAAATGTAACATCTGCCCACCATGAATGCTATAATAAATTCAACAAATCCACCCAAACTAATTTTCAAATAATAATCTTACCTTTACAATGACATCTGGAAGGCTGGCTGTCGTTCTAGAGAGGTCAGGTGTCTTTGACGTCAGGCTTGTGAGTGTTGGTAGTAAAGTCCCATAGGTTCACTCATCCCCTTGTCAGATGTCCAGTGCTACTGTCAGGGGCTTCATCATACTCTTGTCAGAATAGGTGCTCCCTTTCATTAAGGCACTTGATCCCCAGTTTTACACACAGGGGATTCAGCTCTTTCATCGGAATTGGGATGATTCTGGAAATGGCCTCGTACAGGGAATTCCACCTTGTGGATGTGGGTACCATTAGCTTCCTGTGGCTGACTTCCTCCACCTGTTCAGAGGCTAATGTTGATCGACTTGCTTTAGTTCAAAGAGCAGAGCATTTTGCAGCACTGCTCCTAAATACAGCCTTGGTGTCTGCACAGGAATTTAGATGTTTGTCAGCATCGCTTGTTGAAATCAGGTTAACTGTGTGTGATGCACACCTGTAGTGTGGAGGGAGGCTAAACTGTCCATCACCAGATGTGGTTGAAAGAGCTTCTATGACATCTGTAAACGTCGGTTCCTCGTCATCACCTTCCTCTTTATGTTCAGATTCAGACTCCAAATTACAGGGCTGACATACTCTGAACACTTTGGCAAAATTAGATGCATTTACCAGTCCCTCCAGGATTTTGTGGGAGTTTTTCCAGATTGTTGCTCCTAAAATGTCTGAATTCGCAGCAGCTTTTCTAAAAAGTTGTGATGTTTTAAGCGTATTTGTTGCGATAAAATTGCGGGAGACGGTAAAAAATTTCTAAAAAGTTGCATTTTATCTTTGTTTTGTTTAATTCATTAAAAATTTTAAAGGTTTAAAAAGTTAATTTCACATCCTGGCACACGCGTGTTCACACACACACGCTCACAGCTCGTCACGTCAGTTAATTAATCTAACTGACCTTCATTGTTTCAGTGCTGCCACAGATCTGGATCAACAGCTTCATCACGGTGGTTTGTCTGGTCTGTGGTCCGCTGGTTTCACCCATTCTCCTGATATGTTTACGGTAGAAAAGTGTTTGTCAGTGGATGGTTTTGGTTTGTGTTCCACCTCAATATTCCACGGGGTGAAAACAGTTTAGCTCCGCTTTGGTGAAGAACATCAGGGAATTGTTCTGCAGTAGTTTTTGTTGCATCTGTATCTTCAAACCATAAACAAGGAAGTGAATCCGGTGACGTACGTGCATTACTGGGGACTGCTGTGATTGGTGGAACTCACGGGAGGCGGGACAAGATTGCGGAAAAGTCGTGGCGATTGGACAAAATTGCAAGGTGGCGCAGAATTCATGGAGATTGGTTGAATTTGCGTCAATTATCCGTTACAGTGGCAACAGCTTTGCCATGCAGTCCATATGATGAATGGATTTCTTCAGCCTCTGCTCCAGTTACATCACAGATGTGCCTGCCTCGAATTCTCCTACATGCTAGGGCAGCCTTGTTGCGCTGTAAAGTGGAATTAGTCCAGTGAGCTGTTACACCCATAAAGCTTTTATTATTCACCGTCCAGATGTCAGCAGCGGTGGAAACAAAGTCTCCACCTCCGAGTGCAGCCTTCAGATTAGCGTCCATTATGGCGTATTCTCTCTCAAGGTATCCTGCTAATGACTTTCTCTGCGGCAGCTCGACACCGCTTTTGGTTCGGATTTTTTCTACAATGCGTCGGAACGATTCAGAGTCTACAGTGGAAATGGGCAACATGTCCTCGACAATATAGCCAGCGACGAGGTTCGCCCGGTGGAACTGAATGTGGAAGCCACAGGGAGCATGTGAGTGGGGGGTCTGGGAGTTTCTCAGTGAGTTTCACATTCCCGTGCCGGCCTGCTCGGTGCTTGCTCAGATTTGAGGTGGAATTTTTTGCTGTAGATAAAAGTTTTCTTCCCATGCAGAGTGTGCAGCGGACGCTAATGTTTTTGTCACCTTTTACCAGGTCAAACTCAAAGTAATGTCGGTACTTCCAAGCAGGGGCCCCAAGTACAAACCGTCTTGGTGGGCCCCTACTATAAGTTGTGTAAAAAAAAATCCCCAGCTAAATTATGTAATATGGTTCTATAGTAATAATATTTACCCCTATTATGGATGTTTCTCTTTTTTATCAGAATACCTCAATGATTCCAGACTCCACATCCTCTTCCAATCTACCTTCTTCACTAAATACTTCTCTTTCTTTTTCTTCACTTTTCTCATCTTCTATTTCTGCCTCTGCTATAGTACAAGGACACACATATGCAAAATGTAGTTTAGTGCAATTGTAATCATTAAAACCCTCCAGTGTTAAAAAAGAGAGAAGAAAAAACTATGTCCTGTATTATTAAAACATTAGAATCAGCTGCAGATACCTGCATGCTCACTTTGCCTCATTGTCACATCATCCTCAGTGCCTCCATCTGATGAGGTTCCTCCTGATGCTGTGCCTGAAACTGAAATCCACTGGCTTCAAAAACTGCATATATATCTTATATCATTACTGTATAGCCTATTATTAAAATGTTGGACTAGTCAGTGGTAAAAGCAGGCGGTGCCTATGTTATCGTTATTATGCTATATTTGTGTGGTTAAACCAAATGTACATAGCCTACAGAGTCATGGGGGCACACTGGCTGCCAACTTGGACTTGGTGGTGGCAGAATTTAGTCTTTGAAACCAGTTTTTAAAAAGGCCTATTTCCCATTGAGATTAGATGAAGGATCGATCCAGCGTTCAAATGTGTGAGTGTGTACGTAGTTAATTTACATAAGGGTTGGGTGAAAATAGCGCCAACAACCTGTGGCTTTTCTGACTTAGAAGATGTCAAAGGGGGTAAAACAAGGCTTGTTAGATTCTGCTTCTGACTGCCTTTGAAGGAGAAGTGCAGAGCTCCGTGTGGATTTGATTGGCAGCCCAAGTCCCTCCCATCCATTAGGGCTCCATCTCAGCTCTTCACGGGCAGAGAAGAGGGAGAAGCCCAGGAAGTTCGCACCATCATAAACATTGTTTGCTCTTTATGTATCTTATGAAACAATAACGTAGAGTCATGTAGCTTCATTTAGATGGAGTACAAAACGAAATGTCTGCTATCTGTTCTGATGTTGATATTATTAACGATGCTAGTGCTTTAAGCTCACCTCTGAAGAACTGAGGAAGCAATTGCTTGCCATCATTTGTCTTTCTCTCCCTCTCCTTTCTTTCTTTTCGCTTTGGAAACCTGGGCCCGTATTCACAAAGCATCCTAAGGCTGAAAGTAGCTCTTAGTGACGTCATTCTTAGAAAAATCTTAGAATTTCTCTAATTCTAAGATTTTTCTAAGAATGTTCCCTTGGTAAGATAAAAGTTATTCAGAAAGCGTCTCAGGCCTTAAGAGAGCTGCTAAGGTGAGAAACTGTTAGGAGGAGGGAGGAGGACTTTTAAGAAGCCTAAGAGTGTCTTAAACAGACAAGATGGTGGAAAGACTGAGAAGAAGGAGAGATATTCTCTGTATGTTAAAAGACAGTGATTTAATAACACGCTATCGGCTCGATGGTGCAGAAATAATGTTTGAGTTTACTGTCCCACCCATCACAGTAATGCAATAACCCCTGAGATGAAAGCCATCGCAACATTGTGATACCTGTAAACAGGTAAAATGCACCAATGTAGCAGTGATGACTTGGGTCTGTCACAACCATCTGTCAGCAGAGAGACCAGTCAGACCAGTACAGCCTC
>JAMOIN010001718.1:0-16745 GCA_024666655.1 Dascyllus trimaculatus
TTTCACTGTCAGATGCTGTTCAAATATGATAAATATGAAGGAAAAAGCTGTTGCCAGTCACGTTATATCAAGGAATTGACTCCATACAGTGAGTGGCAAAGTGTCATTTTCAGCCCGCGAAAAGCTGTTTCACAGCATGAGAAACAGGTAGACTGCAGTTTTTCAAAATCAGTGTTTACAAACATGTTTCACTGTCAGATGCTGTTCAAATATGATAAATATGAAGGCAAAAGCTGTTTTCCAGTCATGTTGTGTCAAGGAATTGAATCCATACAGTGAGTGGCAAAAGTGGCATTTTCAGCCCGCGAAAAGCTGATTTAGAGCATTAGACATAGCAACGGTGCACAATTTGAAAATCAATGTTTACAAACATGTTTCACTGTCAGATGCTGTTCAAATATGATAAATATGAAGGCTATAGCTGTTTCCAGTCACGTTGTATCAAGGAATTTACTCCATACAGTAAGTGGCAAAAGTGGCATTATCAGCCCGCGAAAAGCTGTTTTACAGCTTTAGAAACAGCTAGACTGCAGTTTTTAAAAATCAATGTTTACAAACATGTTTCACTGTCAGATGCTGTTCAAATATGATAAATATGAAGGCAAAAGCTGTTTCCAATCACATTGTATCAAGGAATTGACTCCATACAGTGAGTGGCAAAAGTGGAATTTTCAGCCCGCGAAAAGCTGTTTTAGAGCATTAGACATAACAACAGTTTACAATTTGAAAATCAATGTGTACAAACATGTTTCACTGTCAGATGCTGTTTAAATATGATGAATATGAAGGCAAAAGCTTTTTCCAGTCACTTTGTATAAAGGAATTGACTCCATACAGTAAGTGGGAAAAGTGGCATTTTCATCCCGCGAAAAGCTTTTTTAAAGCAATAGAAATAGCAACAGTGCACAATTTGAAAATCAATGTTTACAAACATGTTTCACTGTCAGATGCTGTTCAAATATGATAGATATGAAGGCAAAACCTGTTTCCATTCACGTTGTATCAAGGAATTGACTCCATACAGTGAGTGGCAAAAGTGGCATTTTCAGCCCGCGAAAAGCTGTTTTAGAGCATTAGAAACAGGTAGACTGCAGTTTTTCAAAATCAATGTTTACAAACATGTTTCACTGTCAGATGCTGTTCAAATATGATAAATATGAAGGCTAAAGCTGTTTCCAGTCACGTTGTATCAAGGAATTGACTCCATACAGTGAGTGGCAAAAGTGGCATTTTCAGCCCGCGAAAAGCTGTTTTAGAGCATGAGAGACGGCTAGACTGCAGTTTTTCAAAATCAATGTTTACAAACAATTTTCACTGTCAGATGCTGTTCAAAAATGATAAATATGAAGGCAAAAGCTGTTTCCAGTCAGGTTGTGTCAAGGAATTGACTCCATGCAGTGAGTGGCAAAAGTGGCATTTTCAGCCCGCGAAAAGCTGTTTTAGAGCATTAGAAATAGCAACAGTGCACTTTTTGAAAATCAATGTTTACAAACATGTTTCACTGTCAGATGCTGTTCAAATATGAAAAATATGAAGGCAAAAGCTGTTTCCAGTCACGTTGTATCAAGGAATTGACTCCATACAGTGAGTGGCACAAGTGGCATTTTCAGACTGCGAAAAGCTGTTTTAGAGCATGAGAAAAAGGTAGACTTCAGTTTTTCAAGATCACTGTTTACAAACATGTTTCACTGTCAGATGCTGTTCAAATATGATAAATATGAAGGCAAAACCTGTTTCCAGTCACGTTGTATCAAGGAATTGACTCAATACAGTGAGTGGCAAAAGTGGCATTTTCAGCCCGCGAAAAGCTGTTTTAGAGCATTAGAAATAGCAACAGTGCACTTTTTGAAAATCAATGTTTACAAACATGGTTCACTGTCAGATGCTGTTCAAATATGATAAATATGAAGGCAAAAGCTATTTCCAGTCACGTTGTATCAAGGAAATGACTCCATACAGTAAGTGGCAAAAGTGGCATTTTCAGCCAGCGAAAAGCTGTTTTAGAGCATGAGAAACTGGTAGACTGCAGTTTTTCAAAATCAATGTTTACAAACATGTTTCACTGTCAGATGCTGTTCAATTATGATAAATATGAAGGCAAAAGCTGTATCCAGTCAGTTTGTGTCAAGTAAATGACTCCATACAGTGAATGGCAAAAGTGGCATTTTCAGCCGGCGAAAAGCTGTTTTAGAGCATTAGACATAGCAACAGTGCACAATTTGAAAATCAATTTTTACAAACATGTTTCACTGTCAGATGCTGTTCAAATATGATAAATATGAAGGCAGAAGCTTTTTCCAGTCACATTGTATAAAGGAATTGACTCCATACAGTAAGTGGCAAAAGTGGCATTTTCAGCCCGCGAAAAGCTGTTTTAGAGCATTAGAAATAGCAACAGTGCACTTTTTGAAAATCAATGTTTACAAACATGTTTCACTGTCAGATGCTGTTCAAATATGATAAATATGAAGGCTATAGCTGTTTCCAGTCACGTTGTATCAAGGAATTTACTCCATACAGTAAGTGGCAAAAGTGGCATTATCAGCCCGCGAAAAGCTGTTTTACAGCATGAGAAACAGGTAGACTGCAGTTTTTCAAAATCAATGTTTACAAACATGTTTCATGGTCAGATGCTGTTCAAATATGATAAATATGAAGGCAAAAGCTGTTTCCAGTCACGTTGTATCAAGGAATTGATTACATATAGTGAGTGGCAAAAGTGGCATTTTCAGATCGCGAAAAGCTGTTTTAGAGCATTGGAAATAGCAACAGTGCACTTATTCAAAATCAATGTTTACAAACATGTTTCACTGTCAGTTGCTGTTCAAATATGATAAATATGAAGGAAAAAGCTGTTTCCAGTCACGTTATATCAAGGAATTGACTCCATGAAGTGAGTGAAAAAAGTGGCATTTGCAGCCCGCGAAAAGCTGTTTTAGAGCATGAGAAACAAGTAGACTGCAGTTTTTAAAAATCTATGTTTACAAACATGTTTCACTGTCAGATGCTGTTTAAATATGATGAATATGAAGGCAAAAGCTTTTTCCAGTCACTTTGTATAAAGGATTTGACTCCATACAGTAAGTGGGAAAAGTGGCATTTTCAGCCCGCGAATAGCTGTTTTAGAGCATTAGAATTACCAACAGTGCACAATTTCAAAATCAATGTATACAAACATGTTTCACTGTCAGATGCTGTTCAAATATGATAAATATGAAGGCAAAAGCTGTTTCCAGTCACGTTGTATCAAGGAATTGACTCCATACAGTAAGTGGCAAAAGTGTCATTTTCAGCCCGCGAATAGGTATTTTCGAGCAATAGAAACGGGTAGACTGCAGTTTTTGAAAATCAATGTTTACAAACATGTTTCACTGTCAGATGCTGTTCAAATATGATAAATATGAAGGCAAAAGCTGTTTTACAGTCATGTTGTGTCAAGGAATTGAATCCATACAGTGAGTGGCAAAAGTGCCATTTTCAGCCCGCGAAAAGCTGATTTAGAGCATTAGACATAGCAACGGTGCACAATTTCAAAATCAATGTTTACAAACATGTTTCACTGTCAGATGCTGTTCAAATATGATAAATATGAAGGCTATAGCTGTTTCCAGTCACGTTGTATCAAGGAATTTACTCCATACAGTAAGTGGCAAAAGTGGCATTATCAGCCCGCGAAAAGCTGTTTTACAGCTTTAGAAACAGCTAGACTGCAGTTTTTCAAAATCAATGTTTACAAACATGTTTCACTGTCAGATGCTGTTCAAATATGATAAATATGAAGGCAAAAGCTGTTTCCAATCACATTGTATCAAGGAATTGACTCCATACAGTGAGTGGCAAAAGTGGCATTTTCAGCCCGCGAAAAGCTGTTTTAGAGCATTAGACATAACAACAGTTTACAATTTGAAAATCAATGTGTACAAACATGTTTCACTGTCAGATGCTGTTTAAATATGATGAATATGAAGGCAAAAGCTTTTTCCAGTCACTTTGTATAAAGGAATTGACTCCATACAGTAAATGCAAAAGAGGCATTTTCAGCCCGCGAAAAGCTGTTTTAAAGCAATAGAAATAGCAACAGTGCACAATTTGAAAATCAATGTTTACAAACATGTTTGACTGTCAGATGCTGTTCAAATATGATAGATATGAAGGCAAAACCTGTTTCCAGTCACGTTGTATGAAGGAATTGACTCCATACAGTGAGTGGCAAAAGTGGCATTTTCAGCCCGCGAAAAGCTGTTTTAGAGCATTAGAAACAGGTAGACTGCAGTTTTTCAAAATCAATCTTTAAAAAACATGTTTCACTGTAAGATGCTTTTCAAATATGATAAATATGAAGGCTAAAGCTGTTTCCAGTCATGTTGTTTCAAGGAATTTACTCCATACAGTGAGTGGCAAAAGTGGCATTTTCAGCCCGCGAAAAGCTGTTTTAGAGCATTAGACATAGCAACAGTGCACAATTTGAAAATCAATGTTTACAAACATGTTTCACTGTCAGATGCTGTTCAAATATGATAAATATGAAGGCAAAAGCTGTTTCCAGTCAGGTTGTGTCAAGGAATTGACTCCATGCAGTGAGTGGCAAAAGTGGCATTTTCAGCCCGCGAAAAGCTGTTTTAGAGCATTAGACATATCAACAGTGCACAATTTGAAAATCAATGTTTACAAACATGTTTCACTGTCAGATGCTGTTCAAATATGAAAAATATGAAGGCAAAAGCTGTTTCCAGTCACGTTGTATCAAGGAATTGACTCCATACAGTGAGTGGCACAAGTGGCATTTTCAGACTGCGAAAAGCTGTTTTAGAGCATGAGAAAAAGGTAGACTTCAGTTTTTCAAGATCACTGTTTACAAACATGTTTCACTGTCAGATGCTGTTCAAATATGATAAATATGAAGGCAAAAGCTGTTTCCAGTCACGTTGTATCAAGGAATTGACTCAATACAGTGAGTGGCAAAAGTGGCATTTTCAGCCCGCGAAAAGCTGTTTTAGAGCATTAGAAACAACAGTCTGCAGTTTTTCAAAATCAATGTTTACAAACATGTTTCACTGTCAGATGCTGTTCAAATATGATAAATATGAAGGCAAAAGCTGTTTCCAGTCACGTTGTATCAAGGAATTGACTCCATACAGTGAGTGGCAAAAGTGGCATTTTCAGCGCGCGAAAAGCTGTTTTAGAGCTTTAGAAATAGCAACAGTTTACAATTTGAAAATCAATGTTTACAAACATGTTTCACTGTCACATGCTGTTTAAATATGATAAATATGAAGGCAAAAGCTTTTTCCAGTCACTTTGTATAAAGGAATTGACTCCATACAGTAAATGGCAAAAGTGGCATTTTCAGCCAGCGAAAAGCTGTATTAGAGCAATAGAAATAGGAACAGTGCACTTTTTTAAAATCAATGTATACAAACATGTTTCACTGTCAGATGCTGTTCAAATATGATAAATATGAAGGCAAAAGCTGTTTCCAGTCACGTTGTATCAAGGAATTGACTCAATACAGTGAGTTGCAAAAGTGGCATTTTCAGCCCGCGAAAAGCTGTTTTAGAGCATTAGAAATAGCAACAGTGCACTTTTTGAGAATCAATGTTTACCAACATGTTTCACTGTCAGATGCTGTTCAAATATGATAAATATGAAGGCAAAAGCTGTTTCCAGTCACGTTGTATCACGGAATTGACTCAATACAGTGAGTGGCAAAAGTGGCATTTTCAGCCCGCGAACGGCTGTTTTAGAGCATTAGAATTAGCAACAGTGCACTTTTTGAAAATCAATGTTTACAAACATGTTTCACTGTCAGATGCTGTTCAAAAATGATAAATATGAAGGCAAAAGCTGTTTCCGGTCACGTTGTATCAAGGAATTGACTCCATAAGGTAAGTGGCAAAAGTGACATTTTCAGCACGCGAATAGCTATTTTCGAGCAATAGAAACGGGTAGACTGCAGTTTTTGAAATTCAATGTTTACAAACATGTTTCACTGTCAGATGCTGTTCAAATATGATAAATATGAAGGCTATAGCTGTTTCCAGTCACGTTGTATCAAGGAATTTACTCCATACAGAAAGTGGCAAAAGTGGCATGATCAGCCCGCGAAAAGCTCTTTTACAGCTTGAGAAACAGCTACACTGCAGTTTTTCAAAATCAATGTTTACAAACATGTTTCACTGTCAGATGCTGTTCAAATATGATAAATATGAAGGCAAAAGCTGTTTCCAGTCACGTTGTATCACGGAATTGACTCAATACAGTGAGTGGCAAAAGTGGCATTTTCAGCCCGCGAAAAGCTGTTTTAGAGCATTAGAAATATCAACAGTGCACTTTTTGAAAATCAATGTTTACAAACATGCTTCACTGTCAGATGCTGTTTAAATATGATAAATATGAAGGCAATAACTGTTTCCAGTCACGTTGTATCAAGGAATTGACTCCAAACAGTAAGTGGCAAAAGTGGCATTTTCAGCCCGCGAATGCTGTTTTAGAGCATTAGAAACAGGTTGACTGCAGTTTTTCAAAATCAATGTTTACAAACATGTTTCACTGTCAGATGCTGTTCAAATATGATAAATATGAAGGCAAAAGCTGTTTCCAGTCACGTTGTATCAATTAATGGACTCCATACAGTGAGTGGCAAAAGTGTAATTTTCAGCCCGCGAATAGCTGTTTAAGAGCAGTAGAAATAGCAACAGTGGACCTTTTGAAAATCAATGTTTACAACCATGTTTCACTGTCAGATGGTTTTCAAATATGATAAATATGAAGGCAAAAGCTGTTTCCAGTCACGTTGTATCAAGTAATTGACTCCATACAGTAATTCGCAAAAGTGGATTTTACAGCCCGCGAAAAGCTGTTGTAGAGCATTAGAAATAGCGATACTGTAGTTTTTCAAAATCAATGTTTACAAACATGTTTCACTGTCAGATGCTGTTCAAATATGATAAATATGAAGGCAAAAGCTGTTTCCAGTCACGTTGTATCAAGGAATTGACTCCATACAGTGAGTGGAAAAAGTGGCATTTTCAGCCCGCGAAAAGCTGTTTTAGAGCATGAGAGACGGCTAGACTGCAGTTTTTCAAAACAATGTTTACAAACATGTCTCACTGTCAGATGCTGTTCAAATATGATAAATATGAAGGCAAAAGCTTTTTCCAGTCACGTTGTATCAAGGAATTGACACCATACAGTATGTGGCTAAAGTGGCATTTTCAGCCCGCGAAAAGCTGTTTTAGAGCATTAGAAATAGCAACATTGCACTTTTTGAAAATCTATGTTGACAAACATGTTTCAATGTGACATGCTGTTCAAATATGATAAATATGAAGGCAAAAGCTTTTTCCAGTCACGTTGTATCAAGGAATTGACTCCATACAGTGAGTGGCAAAAGTGTCATTTTCAGCCCGCGAAAAGCTGTTTTACAGCATGAGAAACAGGTAGACTGCAGTTTTTCAAAATCAGTCTTTACAAACATGTTTCACTGTCAGATGCTGTTCAAATATGATAAATATGAAGGCAAAAGCTTTTTCCAGTCAGGTTGTGTCAAGGAATTGACTCCTTACAGTGAGTAGCAAAAGTGGCATTTTCAGCCGGCGAAAAGCTGTTTTAGAGCATTAGACATAGCAACAGTGCACAATTTTAAAATCAATGTTTACAAACATGTTTCACTGTCAGATGCTGTTCAAATATGATAAATATGAAGGCAGAAGCTTTTTCCAGTCACATTGTATAAAGGAATTGACTCCATACAGTGAGTGGCAAAAGTGGCATTTTCAGCCCGCGAAAAGCTGTTTTACAGCATGAAAAACAGGTAGACTGCAGTTTTTCAAAATCAAAGTTTACAAACATGTTTCACCGTCAGACACTGTTCAAATATGATAAATTTGAAGGCAAAAGCTATTTCCAGTCACATTGTGTCAAGGAAGTGACTCCATACAGCGAGTGGCAAAAGTGGCATTTTCAGCCCTCGAAAACTGTTTTAGATCATTAGACATAGCAACAGTTTACAATTTGAAAATGAATGTTTACAAACATGTTTCACTGTCAGATGCTGTTCAAATATTATAAATTTGAAGGCAAAAGCTGTTTCCAGTCACGTTGTAACAAGGAATTGACTCCATACAGTGAGTGGCACAAGTGGCATTTTCAGCCAGCGAAAAGCTGTTTTAGAGTTTGAGAAACAGTAGACTGCAGATTTTAAAAATCAATGTTCACAAAAATGTTTCACTGTCAGATGCTGTTCAAATATGATAAATATGAAGGCAAAAGCTGTTTCCAGTCACGTTGTATCAAGTAATGGACTCCATACAGTGTGTGGCAAAAGTGACATTTTCAGCCCGCGAAAAGCTGTTTTAGAGCATTAGACATAGCAACAGTGCACTTTTTGAAAATCAATGTATACAAACATGTTTCACTTTCAGATGCTGTTCAAATATGATAAATATGAAGGCAAAAGCTGTTTACAGTCACGTTGTATCAAGAAATGGACTCCATGCAGTGCGTGGCTAAAGTGGCATTTTCAGCCCGCGAAAAGCTGTTTAAGAGCATTAGAAATAGCTAGACTGCAGTTTTTAAAAATCAATGTTTACAAACATGTTTCACTGTCAGATGCTGTTCAAATATGATAGATATGAAGGCAAAAGCTTTTTCCAGTCACGTTGGATGAAGGAATTGACTCCATACAGTGAGTGGCAAAAGTGGCATTTTCAGCGCGCGAAAAGCTGTTTTAGAGCATTAGAAACAGGTAGACTGCAGTTTTTCAAAACCAATGTTTACAAACATGTTTCACTGTCAGATGCTGTTCAAATATGATAAATATGAAGGCTAAAGCTGTTTCCAGTCATGTTGTATCAAGGAATTTACTCAATACAGTGAGTGGCAAAAGTGGCATTTTCAGGCCGCGAAAAGCTGTTTTAGAGCATCAGACATAGCAACACTGCACAATTTGAAAATCAATGTTTACAAACATGTTTCACTGCCAGATGCTGTTCAAATATGATAAATATGAAGCCAAAAGCTGTTTCCAGTCACGTTGTATCAAGGAGTTGACTACATATAGTGAGTGGCAAAATTGGCATTTTCAGCCAGCCAAAAGGTGTTTTAGAGTTTGAGAAACAGGTAGACTGCAGATTTTAAAAATCAATGTTCACAAAAATGTTTCACTGTCAGATGCTGTTCAAATATGATAAATATGAAGGCAAAAGCTGTTTCCAGTCATGTTGTATCAAGTAATGGACTCCATACAGTGTGTGGCAAAAGTGACATTTTCAGCCCGCGAAAAGCTGTTTTAGAGCATTAGACATAGCAACAGTGCACTTTTTGAAAATCAATGTTTACAAACATGTTTCACTGTCAGATGCTGTTCAAATATGAAAAAAATGAAGGCAAAAGCTGTTTCCTGTCACGTTGTGTCAAGGAATTGACTCCATACAGTAAGTATCAAAAGTGGCATTTTCAGTCAAGGAAAAGCTGTTTTAGAGCATTAGAAATAGCAACAGTGCACTTTTTTAAAATCAATGTTTACAAACATGTTTCACTGCCAGATGCTGTTCAAATATGATAAATATGAAGGCAAAAGCTGTTTCCAGTCATGTTGTATCAAGTAATGGACTCATACAGTGAGAGGCAAATGTGGCATTTTCAGACCGCGAAAAGCTGTTTAAGAGCAATAGAAATAGCAGCAGTGCACCTCTGGAAAATCAATGTTTACAAACATGTTTCATTGTCAGATGCTGTTCAAATATGATAAATATGAAGGCAAAAGCTGTTTCCAGTCACGTTGTATCAAGAAATGGACTCCATGCAGTGAGTGGCTAAAGTGGCATTTTCAGCACGCGAAAAGCTGTTTAAGAGCATTAGAAATAGCTAGACTGCAGTTTTTAAAAATCAATGTTTACAAACATGTTTCACTGTCAGATGCTGTTCAAATATGATACATATGAAGGCAAAAGCTTTTTCCAGTCACGTTGGATGAAGGAATTGACTCCATACAGTGAGTGGCAAAAGTGGCATTTTCAGCCCGCGAAAAGCTGTTTTAGAGCATTAGAAACAGGTAGACTGCAGTTTTTCAAAACCAATGTTTACAAACATGTTTCACTGTCAGATGCTGTTCAAATATGATAAATATGAAGGCTAAAGCTGTTTCCAGTCATGTTGTATCAAGGAATTTACTCCATACAGTGAGTGGCAAAAGTGGCATTTTCAGGCCGCGAAAAGCTGTTTTAGAGCATCAGACATAGCAACACTGCACAATTTGAAAATCAATGTTAACAAACATGTTTCACTGTCAGATGCTGTTCAAATATGATAGATATGAAGGCAAAAGCTGTTTCCAGTCACGTTGTATCAAGGAATTTACTGAATACAGTGAGTGGCAAAAGTGGCATTTCCAGCCCGCGAAAAGCTGTTTTAGAGCATTAGAAATAGCAACAGTGCACTTTTTGAAAATCAATGTTTACAAACATGCTTCACTGTCAGATCCTGTTTAAATATGATAAATATGAAGGCAATAACTGTTTCCAGTCACGTTGTATCAAGGAATTGACTCCATAAGGTACGTGGCAAAAGTGGCATTTTCAGCCCGCGAAAAGCTGTTTTAGAGCATTAGAAACAGGTTGACTGCAGTTTTTCAAAATCAATGTTTACAAACATGTTTCACTGTCAGATGCTGTTCAAATATGATAAATATGAAGGCAAAAGCTGTTTCCAGTCACGTTGTATCAAGGAATTGACTCCATAAGGTAAGTGGCAAAAGTGGCATTTTCAGCCCGCGAAAATCTGTTATAGAGCATGAGAAACAGGTAGACTGCAGTTTTTCAAAATCAATGTTTACAAACAAGTTTCACTGTCAGATGCTGTTCAAATATGATAAATATGAAGGCAAAAGCTGTTTCCAGTCACATTGTATTAAGGAATTGACTCCATACAGTGAGTGGCAAAAGTGGAATTTTCAGCTCGCGAAAAGCTGTTTTAGAGCATTAGACATAGCAACAGTTTACAATTTGAAAATCAATGTTTACAAACATGTTTCACTGTCACATGCTGTTCAAATATGATAGATATGAAGGCAAAAGCTTTTTCCAGTCACGTTGGATGAAGGAATTGACTCCATACAGTGAGTGGCAAAAGTGGCATTTTCAGCCCGCGAAAAGCTGTTTTAGAGCATTAGAAACAGCAACTGCAGTTTTTCAAAATCAATGTTTACAAACATGCTTCACTGTCAGATGCTGTTCAAATATGATAAATATGAAGGCTATAGCTGTTTCCAGTCACGTTGTATCAAGGAATTAATCCATACAGTAAGTGGCAAAAGTGGCATGATCAGCCCGCGAAAAGCTCTTTTACAGCTTTAGGAACAGCTACACTGCAGTTTTTCAAAATCAATGTTTACAAACATGTTTCACTGTCAGATGCTGTTCAAATATGATAAATATGAAGGCAAAAGCTGTTTCCAGTCATGTTGTATCAAGGAATTGACTCCATACAGTGAGTGGCAAAATTGGCATTTTCAGCCCGCGAAAAGCTATTGTCGAGCATTAGAAATAGTAACAGTGCACTTTTTGAAAATCAATGTTTACAAACATGTTTCACTGTCAGATGCTGTTAAAAAATGATAAATATGAAGGCAAAAGCTGTTTCCGGTCACGTTGTATCAAGGAATTGACTCCATAAAGTGTGTGGCAAAAGTGGTATTTTCAGCCCGCGAAAAGCTGTTTTAGAGCATGAGAAACAGGTAGACTGCAGTTTTTCAAATTCAATGTTTACAAACATGTTTCACTGTCACATGCTGTTCAAATATGATAAATATGAAGGCAAAAGCTGTTTCCAGTCACGTTGTATCAATTAATGGACTCCATACAGTGAGTGGCAAAAGTGTAATTTTCAGCCCGCGAATAGCTGTTTAAGAGTAGTAGAAATAGCAACAGTGGACCTTTTGAAAATCAATGTTTACAACCATGTTTCACTGTCAGATGGTTTTCAAATATGATAAATATGAAGGCAAAAGCTGTTTCCAGTCACGTTGTATCAAGTAATTGACTCCATACAGTAATTCGCCAAAGTGGATTTTACAGCCCGCGAAAAGCTGTTTGAGAGCATGAGAAACAGCTATACTGTAGTTTTTCAAAATCAATGTTTACAAACATGTTTCACTATCAGATGCTGTTCAAATATGATAAATATGAAGGCAAAAGCTGTTTCCAGTCACGTTGTATCAAGTAATTGACACCATACAGTGTGTGGCAAAAGTGGCATTTTCAGTCCGCGAAAAGCTGTTTTAGAGCATTAGACATAACAACAGTGCACTTTTTGAAAATCAATGTTTACAAACATGTTTCACTGTCAGATGCTGTTCAAATATGATAGATATGAAGGCAAAAGCTGTTTCCAGTCACGTTGGATGAAGGAATTGACTCCATACAGTGAGTGGCAAAAGTGGCATTTTCAGTCCGCGAAAAGCTGTTTTAGAGCATTAGAAATAGCAACAGTGCACTTTTTGAAAATCAATGTTTACAAACATGCTTCACTGTCAGATCCTGTTTAAATATGATAAATATGAAGGCAATAACTGTTTCCAGTCACGTTGTATCAAGGAATTGACTCCATAAGGTAAGTGGCAAAAGTGGCATTTTCAGCCCGCGAAAAGCTGTTTTAGAGCATTAGAAACAGGTTGACTGCAGTTTTTCAAAATCAATGTTTACAAACATGTTTCACTGTCAGATGCTGTTCAAATATGATAAATATGAAGGCAAAAGCTGTTTCCAGTCACGTTGTATCAAGGAATTGACTCCATAAGGTAAGTGGCAAAAGTGGCATTTTCAGCCCGCGAAAAGCTGTTTTAGAGCATTAGAAACAGGTAGACTGCAGTTTTTCAAAATCAATGTTTACAAACAAGTTTCACTGTCAGATGCTGTTCAAATACAATAAATATGAAGGCAAAAGCTGTTTCCAGTCACATTGTATGAAGGAATTGACTCCATACAGTGAGTGGTAAAAGTGGCATTTTCAGCGCGCGAAAAGCTGTTTTAGAGCATTAGAAATAGCAACCGTTTACAATTTGAAAATCAATGTTTACAAACATGTTTCACTGTCACATGCTGTTTAAATATGATAAATATGAAGGCAAAAGCTTTTTCCAGTCACTTTTTATAAAGGAATTGACTCCATACAGTAAATGGCAAAAGTGGCATTTTCAGCTAGCGAAAAGCTGTATTAGAGCAATAGAAATAGCAACAGTGCACTTTTTTAAAATCAATGTTTACAAACATGTTTCACTGTCAGATGCTGTTCAAATATGATAGATATGAAGGCAAAAGCTGTTTCCAGTCACGTTGGATGAAGGAATTGACTCCATACAGTGAGTGGCAAAAGTGGCATTTTCAGCCCGCGAAAAGCTGTTTTAGAGCATTAGAAACAGGTAGACTGAAGTTTTTCAAAACCGATGTTTACAAACATGTTTCACTGTCAGATGCTGTTCAAATATGAAAAATATGAAGGCTAAAGCTGTTTCCAGTCATGTTGTATCAAGGAATTTACTCCATACAGTGAGTGGCAAAAGTGGCATTTTCAGCCCGCGAAAAGCTGTTTTAGAGCATTAGAAATAGCAACAGTGAACTTTTGAAAATCAATGTTTACAAACATGTTTCACTGTCAGATGCTGTTCAAATATGATAGATATGAAGGCAAAAGCTTTTTCCAGTCACGTTGGATGAAGGAATTGACTCCATACAGTGAGTGGCAAAAGTGGCATTTTCAGCACGCGAAAAGCTGTTTTTGAGCATTAGAAATAACAACAGTGCACTTTTTGAAAATCAATGTTTACAAACATGCTTCACTGTCAGATCCTGTTTAAATATGATAAATATGAAGGCAATAACTGTTTCCAGTCACGTTGTATCAAGGAATTGACTCCATTAGGTAAGTGGCAAAAGTGGCATTTTCAGCCCGCGAAAAGCTGTTTAAGAACATGAGAAACAGGTTGACTGCAGTTTTTCAAAATCAATGTTTACAAACATGTTTCACTGTCAGATGCTGTTCAACTATGATAAATATGAAGGCAAAAGCTGTTTCCAGTCACGTTGTATCAAGGAATTGACTCCATACAGTGAGTGACAAAAGTGGCATTTTCAGCGCGCGAAAAGCTGTTTTAGAGCTTTAGAAATAGCAACACTTTACAATTTGAAAATCAATGTTTACAAACATGTTTCACTGTCAGATGCTGTTCAAAAATGATAAATATGAAGGCAAAAGCTGTTTCCTGTCACGTTGTATCAAGGAATTGACGCCATACGGTAAGAATCAAAAGTGGCATTTTCAGCTCGCGAAAAGCTGTTTTAGAGCATGAGAAACAGGTAGACTGCAGTTTTTCAAATTCAATGTTTACAAACATGTTTCACTGTCAGATGCTGTTCAAATATGATAAATATGAAGGCAAAAGCTGTTTCCAGTCACGTTGTATCAATTAATGGACTCCATACAGTGAGTGGCACAAGTGTAATTTTCAGCCCGCGAATAGCTGTTTAAGAGCAGTAGAAATAGCAACAGTGGACCTTTTGAAAATCAATGTTTACAACCATGTTTCACTGTCAGATGGTTTTCAAATATGATAAATATGAAGGCAAAAGCTGTTTCCAGTCACATTGTATCAAGTAATTGACTCCATACAGTAAATGGCAAAAGTGGCATTTTCAGCCAGCGAAAAGCTGTATTAGAGCAATAGAAATAGCAACAGTGCACTTTTTTAAAATCAATGTATACAAACATGTTTCACTGTCAGATGCTGTTCAAATATGATAAATATGAAGGCAAAAGCTGTTTCCAGTCAGGTTGTATGAAGGAATTGACTCAATACAGCGAGTGGCAAAAGTGACATTTTCAGCCCGCGAAAAGCTGTTTTAGACCAATAGACATAGCAACAGTGCACAATTTGAAAATCAATGTTTACAAACATGTTTCACTGTCAGATGCTGTTCAAATATGATAGATATGAAGGCAAAAGCTGTTTCCAGTCACGTTGGATGAAGGAATTGACTCCATACAGTGAGTGGCAAAAGTGGCATTTTCAGTCCGCGAAAAGCTGTTTTAGAGCATTAGAAATAGCAACAGTGCACTTTTTGAAAATCAATGTTTACAAACATGCTTCACTGTCAGATGCTGTTTAAATATGATAAATATGAAGGCAATTACTGTTTCCAGTCACGTTGTATCAAGGAATTGACTCCAAACAGTAAGTGGCAAAAGTGGCATTATCAGCCCGCGAAAAGCTGTTTTAGAGCATTAGAAACAGGTAGACTGCAGTTTTTCAAAACCAATGTTTACAAACATGTTTCACTGTCAGATGCTGTTCAAATATGATAGATATGAAGGCAAAACCTGTTTCCAGTCATGTTGTATCAAGGAATTTACTCCATACAGTGAGTGGCAAAAGTGGCATTTCCAGCCCGCGAAAAGCTGTTTTAGAGCATTAGACATAGCAACAGTGCACAATTTGAAAATCAATGTTAACAAACATGCTTCACTGTCAGATCCTGTTCAAATATGATAGATATGAAGGCAAAAGCTGTTTCCAGTCACGTTGTATCAAGGAATTTACTCCATACAGTGAGTGGCAAAAGTGTCATTTTCAGCCCGCGAAAAGCTGGTTTAGAGCATTAGAAATAACAACAGTGCACTTTTTGAAAATCAATGTTTAATAACATGTTTCACTGTCAGATGCTGTTCAAATATGATAGATATGAAGGCAAAATCTTTTTCCAGTCACGTTGGATGAAGGAATTGACTCCATACAGTGAGTGGCAAAAGTGGCATTTTCAGCCCGCGAAAAGCTGTTTTAGAGCATTAGAAATAGCAACAGTGCACTTTTTGAAAATCAATGTTTACAAACATGCTTCACTGTCAGATCCTGTTTAAATATGATAAATATGAAGGCAATAACTGTTTCCAGTCACGTTGTATCAAGGAATTGACTCCATAAGGTAAGTGGCAAAAGTGGCATTTTCAGCCCGCGAAAAGCTGTTTTAGAGCATTAGAAACAGGTTGACTGCAGTTTTTCAAAATCAATGTTTACAAACATGTTTCACTGTCAGATGCTGTTCAAATATGATAAATATGAAGGCAAAAGCTGTTTCCAGTCACGTTGTATCAAGGAATTGACTCCATAAGGTAAGTGGCAAAAGTGGCATTTTCAGCCCGCGATAAGCTGTTATAGAGCATTAGAAACAGGTAGACTGCAGTTTTTCAAAATCAATGTTTACAAACAAGTTTCACTGTCAGATGCTGTTCAAATACAATAAATATGAAGGCAAAAGCTGTTTCCAGTCACATTGTATGAAGGAATTGACTCCATACAGTGAGTGGCAAAAGTGGCATTTTCAGCGCGCGAAAAGCTGTTTTAGAGCATGAGAAATAGCAACCGTTTACAATTTGAAAATCAATGTTTACAAACATGTTTCACTGTCACATGCTGTTTAAATATGATAAATATGAAGGCAAAAGCTTTTTCCAGTCACTTTGTATAAAGGAATTGACTCCATACAGTAAATGGCAAAAGTGGCATTTTCAGCCAGCGAAAAGCTGTATTAGAGCAATAGAAATAGCAACAGTGCACTTTTTTAAAATCAATGTTTACAAACATGTTTCACTGTCAGATGCTGTTCAAATATGATAGATATGAAGGCAATAACTGTTTCCAGTCACGTTGTATCAAGGAATTGACTCCATAAGGTAAGTGGCAAAAGTGGCATTTT
>JAMOIN010000478.1:0-16736 GCA_024666655.1 Dascyllus trimaculatus
AATGCAACCAGGGCTGGATTCTGAACACACAGGTCAAATTTCTGGCAGATTGGATTATTACAGCGTGTTTATGCAGCACTTACTGTCCATCCAACAGGTGGTGCTGTCACTGTGACTGTATATTGGTCTATGGAAATCATCAGGGCTGTAACCTGATCACACATTTAAAGTTTGAGGCAGATAGCAGCACATACAGGGGATTTAACAAGACTTCCTCCTTTCTGGCGAAGCATCAAAGTTCAGTTGGCCGCCATGGCCACGCCCTTTGGGTTTGGCATACGATTTTCACATATTTTCAAAATGAAGATGTGTTCCATATATTTGCACAATTTCAGATGTTTTGGAGTTATCGTCTGTGAGCAATTAATTTCTGAAAATGAGCAAAAACAGCAAAAATCCGACATTGAAATAAAAATTGCCGACTTCCTGTTGGGTTTAGAGAATGGGTCCAAGAGACTTTTTTGTTGACACTGATGTGCTAAATATGCATGCCAAATTTTGTAGACGTAGGTTAAATTTGATGAGTGGGCCATTTTTTAAAATGCTGCAGGGGGCGCTATGCCACATGATGTGAATGCATTTTGGCACATGGATGTGGTCAGGGCAGGAGTGTGATTAAACATGCAAAGTTTGAGGCAGATTGGAGCAAGCAGAGGATATTTACACAGCAGTTGATGTTTCATGGCGAAGCATCAAACTTCAGGGGGTCGCTATGGCCACGCCCTTTGACATTGGAGGAATCTTTTTATAACTTTTGATCATAATGTCCTGGTGTATATACTGGTAAAATTTGAGGTCTGCATGACTTATCCCCTAGGAGGAGATAGTTCACAAAAATGAACAACATTCGTCCAAATTTGTCCAATTAATTCAAAATGGCGGACTTCCTGTTGGGTTTAGGGCGTGGCTCCAAGAGGATTTTTTGTGCATCCTGATGTGTTCTATATGTCCCCCAAATTTTGTGGACGTAGGTTAAATGTACTGCAGGGGCTGTTTGTTAAAAATGCTGTAGGGGGCGCTATAACACGTGCTGTGCTGAGATGCATACAGCTTTCTTCCTTCAGCTGGTGGTGATGTGTGTGCAAATTTTGGTGATGTTTTGATAATTCTAATGCTGTCAAAGGCAAGTTGTTTTCATATCAACTTTGCGTTGCCACGGCAACAGCATTTCATGAAATGGCAAAGTCTTCACACTGTGCCATGATCATGGTGTGAAGACTCATCACACCAATTTTCAGAATTATTTGACCAAGTTTAGGGCAATGGGATGGGCAAATGTAATTCCAAAACATCCTGTTGCCAGTTGGTGGCGCTATGACTATTTCAAAGTTTTTTAGTGTGGATGTCTTCAGACTGTACATGACATTCTGAATGTGAAGTTTGGAGCAGATAGGTTCTTGTTCAGCTGAGATATAGACCCTTGAATTTTCATGGCGAAACATCAAAATTCCCCACGGTGCCACAGACACGCCCTTCGATGACACGTCACCATTGTCTCTGTGATTCATCATCAATGTGTTCAGGCTTATGTCAGCAGGTCTGAGGTGAATCTGGACAACGGGTTGACAACAGTACATAAAAGTATTAAAAAAGGAAAAATCCTGTTGCCACTAGGTGGCGCTATGACTGTGAGTGAATATTATCATATGGATGACATCAGCTCAGGTCTGTGATCATACATGTAAAGTTTCATTCAGATTGGAGCATGTTCAGGAGAGTTAGACCAGCACTTCCTGTGGCATGGCGAAGGATGGCGAAGGATCAGTATTTCGGGGGGCTGCCATGGCCACACCCTTTGATCGACAGTGAAGACTTTTATAACTTTTCATGAGGAAGGTCTGTTGTATGTATGGACCAAATTTCCGGTCTCTAAGACTTACCCCCTAGGAGGAGTTCATCACAGATTTTTCACAGTTAACGCAAGATATGTCACTTCCTGTTGGGTTTAGAGCGTGGCTATGATTGACTTTTTTGTCTTTCCTGATGTGCTGAATATGCCTGCCAAATTTTGTAGCTGTAGATCAAATGTCCTTCCAGTTAGGCTTATACCAATGTTTAAAATTTTGCAGGGGGCGCTATGGAGCCATTTTGGGACACACATACACAGACCCCATAAAATATCAAATTTTTCACCGGTCCTGATGTGTGTGCAGATTTTGACGCGAATCGGTGCATGTTTAGGCCCTCAATAAAGCAATTCATTTGGCGGTAAAATAATAATAATAATTAAAGCTGCAAGCAGCGATGAACGGGTCCTCGCACCCCTTGCTGGTCGGCGACCCCAAGCACGTCCGTCAGGCGATGCTGCGACCGGGAGTGCATTTAGGCCCATGAATGCAACCAGGGCTGAATTCTGAACACACAGGTCAAATTTCTGCCAGATTGGATTATTACAGAGTGTTTATGCAGCACTTATTGTCCATCCAACAGGTGGCGCTGTCACTGTGACTGTATATTGGTCTATGGAAATCATCAGGGCTGTAACCTGATCACACATTTAAAGTTTGAGGCAGATAGCAGCACATACAGGGGATTTAACAAGACTTCCTCCTTTCTGGCGAAGCATCAAAGTTCAGTCGGCCGCCATGGCCACGCCCTTTGGGTTTGGCATATGATTTTCACCTATTTTGAACCTGAGGATGTGTTCCATATATTGGCACAATTTCAGATGTTCTGGAGTTATCGTCTGTGAGCAATTAATTTCTGAAAATGACCAAAAACAGCAAAAATCCGACATTGAAATCCAAATGGCCGACTTCCTGTTGGGTTTAGAGAATGGCTCCAAGAGACTTTTTTGTTCACACTGATGTGCTAAATATGCATGCCAAATTTTGTAGACGTAGGTTAAATTTGATGAGTGGGCAATTTTTTAAAATGCTGCAGGTGGCGCTATGCCACATGCTGTGAATGTATTTTGGCACATGGATGTGGTCAGGGCAGGAGTGTGATTAAACATGCAAAGTTTGAGGCAGATTGGAGCAAGCAGAGGATATTTACACAGCAGTTGATGTTTCATGGCGAAGCATCAAACTTCAGGGGGTTGCTATGGCCACGCCCTTTGACATTGGAGGAAGCTTTTTATAACTTTTGATCATAATGTCCTGGTGTATATACTGGTCAAATTTGAGGTCTGTGCGAGTTATCCCCTAGGAGGAGATAGTTCTCAAAAATGAACAACATTCGTCCAAATTTGTCCAATTAATTCAAAATGGCGGACTTCCTGTTGGGTTTAGGGCGTGGCTCCAAGAGGATTTTTTGTGCGTCCTGATGTGTTCTATATGTCCCCCAAATTTTGTGGACGTAGGTTAAATGTACTGCAGGGGCTGTTTGTTAAAAATGCTGTAGGGGGCGCTATAGCACGTGTTGTGCTGAGATGCATACAGTTTTCTTCCTTCAGCTGGTGGTGATGTGTGTGCAAATTTTGGTGATGTTTTGATAATTCTAATGCTGTCAAAGGCAAGTTGTTTTTCATATCAACTTTGCGTTGCAACGGCAACAGCGTTTTATAAAATGCCAAAATCTTCACACTGTGCCATGATCATGGTGTCAAGACTCATCACATCAATTTTCAGAATTATTTGACCAAGTTTAGGCCAATGGGATGGGCAAATGTAATTCCAAAACGTCCCGTTGCCAGTTGGTGGCGCTATGACTATTTCAAAATTTTTGAGTGTGGATGTCTTCAGACTGGACATGACATTCTGGATATGAAGTTTGGAGCAGATAGGTTCTTGTTCAGCTGAGATATAGGCCCTTGAAATTTCATGGCGAAACATCAAAATTCGCCACGGTGCCACAGACACGCCCTTAGATGAAACGTCACCATTTTCTTTGTGATTCATCATCAATGTGTTCAGGCTTATGTCAGCAGGTCTGAGGTGAATCTGGACAACGGGTTGACAACAGTACATGAAAGTATTAAAAAAAGCAAAACTGCTGTTGCCACAAGGTGGCGCTATGACTGTGAGTGAATATTACCATATGGATGTCATCAGCGCAGGTCTGTCATCATACATGTAAAGTTTCATTCAGATTGGAGCATGTTCAGGAGAGTTAGACCTGCACTTCCTGTGGCATGGTGAAGGATGGCGAATGATCAGTATTTCGGGGGGCTGCCATGGCCACACCCTTTGATCGACAGAGAAGACTTTTATAACTTTTCATCAGGAAGGTCAGTTGTATGTACAGACCAAATTTCAGGTCTCTAAGACTTACCCCCTAGGAGGAGTTCATCACAGATTTTTCACAGTTAACGCAAGATATGTCACTTCCTGTGGGGTTTAGAGCATGGCTATGATTGACTTTTTTGTCTTTCCTGATGTGCTGAATATGCCTGCCAAATTTTGTAGCTGTAGATCAAATGTCCTTCCAGTTAGGCTTATACCACTGTTTAAAATTTTGAAAGGGGGCGCTATGGAGCCATTTTGGGACACACATACACAGACCCCATAAAATATCAAATTTTTCACCGGTCCTGATGTGTGTGCAGATTTTGACGCGAATCGGTGCATGTTTAGGCCCTCAAAAAAGCAATTCATTTGGCGGTAAAATAATAATAATAATTAAAGCTGCAAGCAGCGATGAACGGGTCCTCGCACCCCTTGCTGGTCGGCGACCCCAAGCACGTCCGTCAGGCGATGCTGCGACCGGGTGCGCATTTAGGCCCATGAATGCAACCAGGGCTGGATTCTGAACACACAGGTCAAATTTCTGGCAGATTGGATTATTACAGACTGTTTATGCAGCACTTACTGTCCATCCAACAGGTGGCGCTATCACTGTGACTGCATATTGGTGTATGGAAATCATCAGGGCTGTAACCTGATCACACATTTAATGTTTTGAGGCAGATAGCAGCACATACAGGGGATTTAACAAGACTTCCTCCTTTCTGGCGAAGCATCAAAGTTCAGTCGGCCGCCATGGCCACGCCCTTTGGGTTTGGCATACCATTTTCACATATTTTCAACCTGAAGATGTGTTCCATATATTGGCACAATTTCAGATGTTTTGGAGTTATCGTCTGTGAGCAATTAATTCCTGAAAATGAGCAAAAACAGCAAAAATCCAACATTGAAATCAAAATGGCCGACTCCCTGTTGGGCTTAGAGAATGGCTCCAAGAGACTTTTTTGTTCACACTGATGTGTTACATATGCATGCCAAATTTTGTAGACGTAGGTTAAATTTGATGAGTGGGCCATTTTTTAAAATGCTGCAGGGGGCGCTATGCCACATGCTGTGAATGTATTTTGGCAGATGGATGTGGTCAGGGCAGGAGTGTGATTAAACATGCAAAGTTTGAGGCAGATTGGAGCAAGCAGAGGATATTTACACAGCAGTTGATGTTTCATGGCGAAGCATCAAACTTCAGGGGGTTGCTATGGCCACGCCCTTTGACATTGGAGGAAGCTTTTTATAACTTTTGATCATAATGTCCTGGTGTATATACTGGTCAAATTTGAGGTCTGTGCGAGTTATCCCCTAGGAGGAGATAGTTCTCAAAAATGAACAACATTCGTCCAAATTTGTCCAATTAATTCAAAATGGCGGACTTCCTGTTGGGTTTAGGGCGTGGCTCCAAGAGGATTTTTTGTGCGTCCTGATGTGTTCTATATGTCCCCCAAATTTTGTGGACGTAGGTTAAATGTACTGCAGGGGCTGTTTGTTAAAAATGCTGTAGGGGGCGCTATAGCACGTGTTGTGCTGAGATGCATACAGTTTTCTTCCTTCAGCTGGTGGTGATGTGTGTGCAAATTTTGGTGATGTTTTGATAATTCTAATGCTGTCAAAGGTAAGTTGTTTTTCATATCAACTTTGCGTTGCCACGGCAACAGCGTTTTATAAAATGCCAAAATCTTCACACTGTGCCATGATCATGGTGTGAAGACTCATCACATCAATTTTCAGAATTATTTGACCAAGTTTAGGCCAATGGGATGGGCAAATATAATTCCAAAACGTCCCGTTGCCAGTTGGTGGCGCTATGACTATTTCAAAATTTTTGAGTGTGGATGTCTTCAGACTGTACATGACATTCTGGATATGAAGTTTGGAGCAGATAGGTTCTTGTTCAGCTGAGATATAGGCCCTTGAAATTTCATGGTGAAACATCAAAATTCGCCACGGTGCCACAGACACGCCCTTAAATGAAACGTCACCATTTTCTTTGTGATTCATCATCAATGTGTTCAGGCTTATGTCAGCAGGTCTGAGGTGAATCTGGACAACGGGTTGACAACAGTACATAAAAGTATTAAAAAAGCAAAAATCCTGTTGCCACAAGGTGGCGCTATGACTGTGAGTGAATATTATCATATGGATGACATCAGCTCAGGTCTGTGATCCTACATGTAAAGTTTCATTCAGATTGGAGCATGTTCAGAGAGTTAGACCTGCACTTCCTGCTGCATGGCGAAGGATCAGTAAATCGGGGGGGCTGCCATGGCCACACCCTTTGACCGACATAGAAGATTTTTATAACTTTTCATCAGGAAGGTCTGATATATGTACGGACCAAATTTCAGGTCTCTAAGACTTACCCCCTAGGAGGAGTTCATCACAGATTTTTCACAGTAAACGCAAGATATGTCACTTCCTGTTGGGTTTAGAGCATGGCTATGATTGACTTTTTTGTCTTTCCTGATGTGCTGAATATGCCTGCCAAATTTTGTAGCTGTAGATGAAATGTCCTTCCAGTTAGTCTAATACCACTTTTTTAAATTTTGCAGGGGGCGCTATGGAGCCATTTTGGGACACACATGCACAGACCCCATAAAATATCAAATTTTTCACCGGTCCTGATGTGTGTGCAGATTTTGACGCGAATCGGTGCATGTTTAGGCCCTCAAAAAAGCAATTCATTTGGCGGTAAAATAATAATAATAATAATAATAATAATAATAATCTCTAGCATTACAATAGGGTCTTCGCACCATTCGGTGCTCGGACCCTAATAATAATCTCTAGCATTACAATAGGGTCTTCGCACCCTTCGGTGCTCGGACCCTAATAATAATAATCTCTAGCATTACAATAGGGTCTTCGCACCATTCGGTGCTCGGACCCTAATAATAATAATAATAATAATCTCTAGCATTACAATAGGGTCTTCGCACCATTCGGTGCTCGGACCCTAATAATCTCTAGCATTCCAATAGGGTCTTCGCACCATTCGGTGCTCGGACCCTAATTAAAGCTGCAAGCAGCGTTGGACGGGTTCTCGCTTCTCCTGCCGGGCGACTGAGACGTATGGCTAACATCCGGCCGGGACTTAGATCACACCTGTCAAGTTTCAGGTCATTTGGAGCAACTACAGGCCAGTTACACAGCAGCTTCTACCTGTAACCCATTTTGTGCGCCATTTTGAAGTGAAATCTGAATTTCAATTGAAAATGGCGGACTTCCTGTTGCATTGTGGGTATGGGTTCTTGAGGCTTTTTTGTGAGTGTTGTCATGAAACATATGTGTACCGAATTTTGGAGCTCTAGGTCAAACATAGTTCAGGGGCTGAATTTTCAAATGCCTCTAGGGGGCAATATTGAGCCAAAATGGCCACTCAGCAATACGCTGCGCACTGCCGCGCGCACACCGTCATGCTTTTGCGGAGCGTTTTGATAACTTTTTGTCACCACCACCTGTAGTATATGTGGACCAAATTGTAGATCTGTAGGAGTTATCCTCTAGTAGGGGTTAGGTCTTGAAAACGTGAAATGTTTGAAAAAATTGCCCAAAAAGTGGCAAAATGGCCACTCAGCAAAAAGCTGCGCGCTACCGCGCGCACACCGTTATGCTTTTTCGGAGCGTTTTGATAAGTTTTTTTCACCACCACCTGTAGTATATGTGGACCGAATTTGAGATCTTTAGGCATTATCCCCGAGGAGGAGTTTGGTCTTGAAAACGTGACATTTTTGAAAAAGTGGGCAAACAGTGGCAAAATGGCCAAACGGCAAAACGCCGCGGGCCGCCACGGGCACGCCGTCATACTTTTGCGGAGCGTTTTGATAACTTTTTGTCACCACCCCCTGTAGTATATGCGATATAAATTTGAGCTATGTAGGAGTTTTCCTCTAGGAGGAGTTCGCGCTTGAAAATGTGAAATTTCTGAAAAACAAATCTGGACAGTAAATCCAAAATGGCGGATTTCCTGTTGCATTGTGGGTATGGGTTCTTGAGTCTTTTTTGTGCGTCTATTCGTGACACATATGTGTACAGAATTTCGGAGCTGTAAGTGAAACGTAGTTCAGGGGCTGAATTTTTGAATGCCTCTAGGGGGCAGTTTTGAGCCAAAAATTGAGCCAAAATGGCGGAATGTCAACATTCCGTGGGCCGCCGCGCGCACGCCGTCATACTTTTGCGGAGCGTTTTGATAACTTAAGCTCCCCAATGCGTTTTCTACCTGCTGGCTAAATTTGAGATTTCTCGGAGTTATCACCTGGGAGGAGTTAGCTCTAGAAAATGTGTAATTTTTTGGCCCAAATTTGGCCAAATTTGGCACTAAATTCAAAATGGCGGCTTTCCCGTTGCATTGTGTGTTTCGCTTCAAGAGAATTTTTTTTGCGTCTTGGCATGATACATATGTGTACCGAATTTCAGAGCTCGAAGTCAAGTTCCCTCCAAATGCCAGGGTGGGTGCCCTTTTGCCTTCTAAAGGGGGCGCTATTGAGCCATTTTTCCATTGACATGTGTAATTCCCCAATATGTGCATGGGGGACACCGAGTCAAAGTGTGTGGCGATTTGTATGCGTTTTCGAGTAGTGCAAGGGCCTCAAAAGTGGCCCCAACGAAACGGTAAAATGATAATAATTAAAGCTGCAAGCAGCGTTGGACGGGTTCTCGCTTCTCCTGCCGGGCGACTGAGACATATGGCTAACATCCGGCCGGGATTTAGATCACACCTGTCAAGTTTCAGGTCATTTGGAGCAACTGCTGGCCAGTTACACAGCAAAAATCTGAATTTCAATTCAAAATGGCGGACTTCCTGTTGCATTGTGGGTATGGGTTCTTGAGGCTTTTCGGTGCGTGTTGTCATGACACATATGTGTACCGAATTTCGGAGCTCTAGGTGAAACATAGTTCAGGGGCTGATTGTTTAAATGCCTCTAGGGGGCAATATTGAGCCAAAATGGCCACTCAGCAAAACGCTGTGCGCTGCCACGCGCACACCGTCGTGCTTTTGCGGAGCATTTTGATAAGTTTTTTTCACCACCACCTGTAGTATATGTGGACCGAATTTGAGATCTTTAGGCATTATCCCCGAGGAGGAGTTAGGTGTTGAAAACGTGAAATTTTTGAAAAAGTGGCCAAACAGTGGAAAAATGGCCAAACGGCAAAACGCCGCGGGCCGCCACGGGCACGCCGTCATACTTTTGCGGAGCGTTTTGATAACTTTTTGTCACCACCCCCTGGAGTATACGTGATACAAATTTGAGCTATGTAGGAGTTTTCCCCTAGGAGGAGTTCGCGCTTGAAAATGTGAAATTTCTGAAAAACAAATGTGGACAGTAAATCCAAAATGGCGGATTTCCTGTTGCATTGTGGGTATGGGTTCTTGAGGCTTTTTTGTTCGTCTATTCGTGACACATATGTGTACCGAATTTCGGAGCTCTAAGTGAAACGTAGTTCAGGGGCCGAATTTGTGAATGTTTCTAGGGGGCAGTTTTGAGGCAAAAATTGAGGCAAAATGGCGGAATGTCAACATTCCGTGGGCCGCCGCGCACGCCGTCATACTTTTGCGGAGCGTTTTGATAACTTAAGCTCCCCAATGCGTTTTCTACCTGCTGGCTAAATTTGAGATTTATCGGAGTTATCACCTCGGAGGAGTTAGCTCTAGAAAATGTGTGAATTTTTGGCCAAAATTTGGCCAAAATGGGCAAATTTTGACCTTTAATTCAAAATGGCGGCTTTCCTGTTGCATTGTGGGTTTCGCTGCAAGAGAATTTTTTTTGCGTCTTGGCATGATACATATGTGTACCGAATTTCAGAGCTCTAGGTCAAATTCCCTCCAAATGCAAGGGTGGGTGCCCTTTTTTTTTGTAAAGGGGGCGCTATTGAGCCATTTTTCCATTGACATGTGTAATTCCCCAATATGTGCATGGGGGACACCGAGTCAATGTGTGTGGCGATTTGTATGCGTTTTCGAGTAGTGCAAGGGCCTCAAAAGTGGCCCCAACGAAACGGTAAAATAATAATTAAAGCTGCAAGCAGCGTTGAACGGGCCCTCGCACACCCACGCGTGTCGGGACGTGGCGCACGTCCAGGTGTGGCGCATGTCGGGATGTGGCAGAAATTTGAAGGTGGTCACACTTAGCTGAGCAATTTCAAGGATTGTAGCACAAACTTTCTCGGCCACCATGAACATCAGGGGTGTCATAGTCATTTTCATGCCGGGCCACATCACCATCATGTTTATCCTCAAAGGGCCTGTTGTAATTGTAAGACTTCATAAATGCAAGAAAATATATCCACAGCATTCATGAAACAATAAAGCTGGAGCAGATTGGACACTTTATGTGTGAGTTACAACATCTTCCTAAGGCTTTTTTTGGTTTGTGTGAGGTTTAGATGCCACTTTATTGTTATTGTACATGTAACATGTACACGTCTTTTTACAGCTCAGCCAAATAACCATGTACATTTAAATAAAAACCTGAATGTGTGAATCATTGTAATAGGTCAGTGTTGGATGCAAGATTTATATTTATAAATGGCAGTGACATGCCACAAGTACCTTGGACATATTTAAACTAAATGCATGAATATACTAAGGTGTGTATTATTTCAAGAACTTAGTACTGAATGCATAATAACAGGGAAGCTGTTTTTATACATGGCAAAAGGCCCAGTTTAATGTTAAACAATATTCAATTCAATTCAATTCAGTTTTATTTATATAGCGCATATTCACAACACAGGTCGTCACAAAGCGCTTAACATTGTAAGAAAGAACAGGAAACAGAAAACCCAACAATCCAAGGTTGCTTTTGGAGTCCCTATGAGCAAGCAGTCAGCGACAGTGGGAAGGAACCAAAACCCCCCCCATGGTAGGGAAGGGGGGAAAAAAAACCTCCGACAGAGGTGTATTGTAGGAGATCCCTGCTCCATCTATCCATCAGTTTGGGGGTTGTTGGCCTGAAACTATTGAAGTCTGCTGGCATAATCAGTAGCAATAGTAACAATAGACAGTGGTGTATAATATATTTATGGATAACGTACAATATTTGTAGTGGTGAAAATTATGCTTAATAAAAGGGGAACAATTACACAGGATATACTGCAGTGGAATGGGAATGATTTACATTTTTAACAGAGTGTACAGTAAACATGTGCAGTTATGCAATGATAGATTTTAATGAACAATTTATAGAGCAATAATATGCAGTATTTAGGGGATGTATAGACAGTTAAATTCATTCCGGGGTTTGGTGTGTGTGAAAGAAGGATGAAAGGTTAGTGTGTGTGTGTGTTAGGGTTTGTCTATGTGTGTATGTGTGTGTGTGTTAGGGTTTGTCTGTGTGTGTATGTGTGTGTGTGTTAGGGTTTGTCTGTGTGTGTATGTGTGTGTGTGTTAGGGTTTGTCTGTGTGTGTATGTGTGTGTGTGTTAGGGTTTGTCTGTGTGTGTATGTGTGTGTGTGTTAGGGTTTGTCTGTGTGTGTATGTGTGTGTGTGTGTACGTGTACCTTTAACTTATTGCTACCTATAGGCATGCAAGATGGAAAACTAAATCTATTATAATGAATTAGCATGTACATAACTCTACAAACTGTACCACTGGAACAAAAACTTCCCTCAGAGTAGCACAACATCCAAGTGAACAGGCTGCTAAGAAGAACATTTCCCTCTTTAACACATGTCATATCCTTTTGCCACTGACTTGCATTACAAGCATCACTGAATATTAGCTTTTAAATGAGGTAGGCCCACAGCTGTCATGAGACAACACAGTTGGTACAGATTGGACACTACATGTGTGACTTAAAACACCTTACTAAGGCTTTTCTGTTACTTTTACGTTCAGACTCAACTTTACTGTCATTTAACATGTCACAAAATCATTTTATGTATGTTAAAAAAATTAAAACATGAACCTCTCTGTTGCTCTCTCTCTCTCTTTCTCTCTCTCTCTCTCTCTCTCTTGCTCTCTCTCTCTCTCTCTCTCTTTCTCTCTCTCTCTCTCTCTCTCTCTCTCTCTCTTGCTCTCTCTCTCTTGCTCTCTCTCAACCTGCATCTGTGTGTCTCTGTGTCTGTGGTTGTGTGTGTATCTCTGTGTGTGTTTGTGTGTGTCTGTGTGTGTGTTTGTGTGTGTGTCTGTGTGCCTGTGTCTGTGTGTTTGACATGGGGGAAGGGCTGCAGCAGGACACACAGAGGCTGCTGGAGCTGGGGAGAGTAACGATTTCCCCTTCATATGACTCAAAGTTCAGAGGTGCACTGCGGCCGCACCGTTTCACTTTTGTGGAAGATTTTGACAACTTCTCAACTTTAAGGCCTGTTGTATATACTGGCCAAATTTCAAGACTATATCACTAAGTTTGGAGCAATGGAAAGTGCAAATGTCCCAAAATTACCTTCCTGTTACCACTCACTGACGCTTTGACTATGACTAAATTTTAAAATGTGGATGTGTTCAGAAGTGGACTGTTGTCCAGCACATGAAATTTGGGCCAGATCGGATCATGTACAGCTGAGATATAAACACTTTAGTAGTCATGGCGAGACATTGAAGTTCGCCACCCAGCCACAGACACATCGTTTGACTACCAGTGACAGTTTTCTCCATGAATCATCATCAATGTCTTGAGGCTTATGTCACCACATTTCAGATGAATACGGTCAACCGGCTAATAACAGTACATTAAAATGTAAAAATTTTCATTTCCTGTTGCCAGGAGGTGGCGCTATGACTGTGGGTGAATATTGTCATATGGATGTGATCAGGGCAGGACTATAATCAAATGTGTAAAGTTTGAAGCAGATCGGAGCATGTAAAGTCTATTTAGACAGCACTTGAATTTTTATGGCGAAACATCAAAGTTCAGGAGGCCGCCACGCCCACGCCCTCAGACTTTTGCGGAGCGTTTTGATAACTTTTAATCCCGAAGCCCTGTTGTATATACTGACCAAATTTCAGCTGTCTTGGAGTTACCCTGTGTTCGGTTATAGCTCTTGAACATGAGCAAAAATCAGAAATATAAAGCAAAATGGCGGACTTCCTGTACATTTTTGCTGATGGATTGATTAGGCAATTTTGTTTGTCTTGTCTTGGTGCACATGTGTACCAAATTTGGTAGGGTTACATGAAACTAGCCGTATTAACTCCCATAGAACCCAATTTTCAAGGTGGCGCTACAGAGCCATTTTGCCACACACATGTGCAACTCCCATAAAATATCAAATTTTTCGCCACTTCTGATGTGTGTGCAAATTTTCATGAGTTTTTGAGCGCGTTTAGGCCCTCAAAAATGCAATTTAAAAGTCGGACAAATAATAATAATCTGAGCGATTCCAATAGGGTCCTACGCACCGTTGGTGCTCGGGCCCTAATAAGAAGAAGAAACGCAGCAAGATCAATAGGGTTCTACACCGTTGGTGCTCGAACCCTAATAATTAAAGCTGCAAGCAGCGTTGGACGGGTTCTCGCTTCTTCTGCCGGGCGACTGAGACATATGGCTAACATCGGGCCGGGAGTTAGATCACACCTGTCAAGTTTCAGGTCATTTGGAGCAACTTCAGGCCAGTTACACAGCAAAAATCTGACTTTCAATTCAAAATGGCGGACTTCCTGTTGCATTGTGGGTATGGGTTCTTGAGGCTTTTTTGTGCGTGTTGTCATGACACATATGTGTACCGAATTTCGGAGCTCTAGGTGAAACATAGTTCAGGGGCTGAATTTTTAAATGCCTCTAGGGGGCAATATTGAGCCAAAATGGCCACTCGGCAAAACGCTGCGCGCTGCCGCGCGCACACCGTCATTCTCTTGCTGGGCATTTTGATAAGTTTTTTTCACCACCACCTGTAGTATATGTGGACCAAATTGTAGTGCTGTAGGAGTTATCCCCGCGGAGAAGTTATATCTTGAAAACGTGAAATTTTTGAAAAAGTGGGCAAACAGTGGCAAAATGGCCACTCGGCAAAACGCTGCGCGCTGTCGCGCGCACACCGTTATGCTTTTACGGACTGTTTTGATAAGTTTTTTTCACCACCACCTGTAGCATATGTGGACCGAATTTGAGATCTTTAGGCATTCTCCCCGAGGAGGAGTCAGGTCTTGAAAATGTGAAATTTTTGAAAAAGTGGCCAAACAGTGGCAAAATGGCCAAACGGCAAAACGCCGCGGGCCGCCACGGGCACGCCGTCATACTTTTGCGGAGCGTTTTGATAACTTTTTGTCAGCACCCCCTGTAGTATATGTGATATAAATTTGAGCTATGTAGGAGTTTTCCCGTAGGAGGAGTTCGCGCTTGAAAATGTGAAATTTCTGAAAAACAAATGTGGACAGTAAATCCAAAATGGCGGATTTCCTGTTGCATTGTGGGTATGGGTTGTTGAGGCTTTTTTGTGCGTCTATTCGTGACACATATGTGTACCGAATTTCGGAGCTGTAAGTGAAACGTAGTTCAGGGGCTGAATTTTTGAATGTTCGTAGGGGGCAGTTTTGCAGCAAAAATTGAGCCAAAATGGCGGAATGTCAACATTCCGTGGGCCGCCGCGCGCACGCCGTCATACTTTTGCGGAGCGTTTTGATAACTTAAGCTCCCCAATGCGTTTTCTACCTGCTGGCTAAATTTGAGATTTATCGGAGTTATCACCTGGGAGGAGTTAGCTCTAGAAAATGTGTAATTTTTTGGCCAAAATTTGGCCAAATTTGGGACTAAATTCAAAATGGCGGCTTTCCCGTTGCATTGTGGGTTTCGCTTCCAGAGGATTTTTTTTGCGTCTTGGCATGATACATATGTGTACCGAATTTCAGAGCTGTAGGTCAAGTTCCCTCCAAATGCAACGGTAGGTGCCCTTTTGCCTTCTAAAGGGGGCGCTATTGAGCCATTTTTCCATTGACATGTGTAATTCCCCAATATGTGCATGGGGGACACCGAGTCAATGTGTGTGGCGATTTGTATGCGTTTTCGAGTAGTGCAAGGGCCTCAAAAGTGGCCCCAACGAAACGGTAAAATAATAATTAAAGCTGCAAGCAGCGTTGGACGGGTTCTCGCTTCTCCTGCCGGGCGACTGAGACATATGGCTAACATCCGGCCGGCACTTAGATCACACCTGTCAAGTTTCAGGTCATTTGGAGCAACTGCAGGCCATTTACACAGCCAAAATCTGAATTTCAATTCAAAATGGCGGACTTCCTGTTGCATTGTGGGTATGGGTTCTTGAGTCTTTTTTGTGCGTGTTGTCATGACACATATGTGTACCGAATTTGGGAGCTGTAGGTGAAACATAGTTGAGGGGCTGAATTTTTAAATGGCTGTAGGGGGCAATATTGAGCCAAAATGGCCACTGAGCAAAACGCTGCGCGCTGCCGCGCGCACAGCGTTATGCTTTTGCGGAGCGTTTGGATAAGTTTTTTTCACCACCACCTGTAGTATATGTGGACCGAATTTGAGCTCTTTAGGCATTATTCCTGAGGAGGAGTTAGGTCTTGAAAACGTGAAATTTTTGAAAAAGTGGCCAAACAGTGGCAAAATGGCCAATCGGCAAAACGCCGCGGGCCGCCACGGGCACGCCGTCATACTTTTGCGGAGCGTTTTGATAACTTTTTGTCACCACCACCTGTAGTATATGTGATATAAATTTGAGCTATGTAGGAGTTTTCCCCTAGGAGGAGTTCGCGCTTGAAAATGTGAAATTTCTGAAAAACCAATGTGGACAGTAAATCCAAAATGGCGGATTTCCTGTTGCATTGTGGGTATGGGTTCTTGAAGCTTTTTTGTGCGTCTATTCGTGACACATATGTGTACCGAATTTCGGAGCTCTAAGTGAAACGTATTTGAGGGGCCGAATTTGTGAATGTTTCCAGGGGGCAGTTTTGAGGCAAAAATTGAGGCAAAATGGCGGAATGTCAACATTCCGTGGGCCGCCGCGCGCACGCCGTCATACTTTTGCGGAGCGTTTTGATAACTTAAGCTCCCCAATGCGTTTTCTACCTGCTGGGTAAATTTGAGATTTCTCGGAGTTTTCACCTCGGAGGAGTTTGCTCTAGAAAATGTGTAATTTTTTGGCCAAAATTTGGCCAAAATGGCCAAATTTTGACATAAAATTCAAAATGACGGCTTTCCTGTTGCATTGTGGGTTTTGCTGCAATTCATTTTTTTTTGCGTCTTGGCATGATACATATGTGTACCGAATTTCAGAGCTGTCGGTCAAGTTCCCTCCAAATGCAAGGGTTGGTGCCCTTTTTTTTTCTAAAGGGGGCGCTATTGAGCCATTTTTCCATTGACATGTGTAATTCCCCAATATGTGCATGGGGGACACCGAGTCAAGGTGTGTGGCGATTTTTATGCGTTTTCGAGTAGTGCAAGGGCCTCAAAAGTGGCCCCAACGAAACAGTAGAATAATAATAATTAAAGCTGCAAGCAGCGTTGGACGGGTTCTCGCTTCTCCTGCCGGGCGACTGAGACATATGGCTAACATCCGGCCGGGACTTGGATCACACCTTTCAAGTTTCAGGTCATTTGGAGCAACTACAGGCCAGTTACACAGCCCTTAGTGTTTGTTTCCATGGTAAAATGACAGTA
>JAMOIN010000999.1:0-16705 GCA_024666655.1 Dascyllus trimaculatus
TATAATTATGCTCCCAATGGTGAATTTGGTTTCTTCTTGATAATGGTATGTTATGCATAATTATTGTCACAAAAGGTAAGTTTGGTTTCTTCTTCATAATGGTATGTTATGCATAATTATTGTCACAAAAGGTAAGTTTGGTTTCTTCTTCATAATGGTATGTTATGCATAATTATTGTCACAAAAGGTAAGTTTGGTTTCTTCTTCATAAAGGTATGTTATGCATAATTATTGTCACAAAAGGTAAGTTTGGTTTCTGCTTCATAAAGGTATGTTATGCATAATTATTGTCACAAAAGGTAAGTTTGGTTTCTTCTTCATAAAGGTATGTTATGCATAATTATTGTCACAAAAGGTAAGTTTGGTTTCTTCTTCATAAAGGTATGTTATGCATAATTATTGTCACAAAAGGTAAGTTTGATTTCTTCTTCATAAAGGTATGTTATGCATAATTATTGTCACAAAAGGTAAGTTTGGTTTCTTCTTCATAATGGTATGTTATGCATAATTATTGTCACAAAAGGTAAGTTTGATTTCTTCTTCATAAAGGTATGTTATGCATAATTATTGTCACAAAAGGTAAGTTTGGTTTCTTCTTCATAATGGTATGTTATGCATAATTATTGACACAATAGGTGAGTTTGGTTTCTTTTTCCAAATGGGATGTTATGCATAATTATTGTCACAAAAGGTAAGTTTGGTTTCTTTTCCATAATGGTATGTTATGCATAATTATTGACACAATAGGTGAGTTTGGTTTCTTTTCCATAATGGTATGTTATGCATAATTATTGCCACAAAAGGTAGGTTTGGTTTCTTCTTCCAAATGGGATGTTATGCATAATTCTTGACACAATAGGTGAGTTTGGTTTCTTTTCCATAATGGTATGTTATGCATAATTATTGACACAATAGGTGAGTTTGGTTTCTTTTCCATAATGGTATGTTATGCATAATTATTGCCACAAAAGGTAGGTTTGGTTTCTTCTTCCAAATGGGATGTTATGCATAATTATTGCCACAAAAGGTAGGTTTGGTTTCTTTTCCATAATGGTATGTTATGCATAATTATTGACACAATAGGTGAGTTTGGTTTCTTTTCCATAATGGTATGTTATGCATAATTATTGACACAATAGGTGAGTTTGGTTTCTTTTCCATAATGGTATGTTATGCATAATTACTGCCACAAAAGGTAGGTTTGGTTTCTTTTCCATAATGGTATGTTATGCATAATTATTGTCACAAAAGGTAAGTTTGGTTTCTTCTTCCAAATGGGATGTTATGCATAATTATTGACACAATAGGTGAGTTTGGTTTCTTCTTCCTAATGGGATGTCATCCATAATTATTCTCACAATGGTGAATTTGTTTTTTTCTTTCTATTAGGATTTTATGCATCTTTCTCATCACATGTCTTCAGTCTTTTCTAAAGGAGGGATATTGGTAAGACACTTGTGTGGGTTTTACAGAGGTCATGCTGTCCGTTGGCACTGGCTGGGTTAGGTTTGTGAATACTATCTCGATGGCCCCCCCTACCTCGTCCACCGACTGGGTAGTTGAGCATGGGGAGCCAAAGGCAATGCACTGGCCGTCGCACGTCGCTATGGAGGCTCCGGCCCGGTCAAGTATATCTTACCATTCCCTCCCTAGTGGGTTATTATTCTGTGGTGGAGAGTTTTTAAAAAATTTTTTGAAATCTTTAACCTTTCCAGGAAGTGGTTTAAGGTAGGTTTTTTTTCAACATTTGGGGTTAATTGGACCCATTTTTGGTGTTTCTTTAGGAGGAAGCTGTGCTAACGTTGTTGATGGTGAGGAGGATGGAGACAGAGCTTGGGGTGGTGGGTCGGTGGGGACCTCAGCCACCCCGTGTGCCTGACGAGGCGTTGGCGCTCTGCCCCCTCCCACTCGACCAGCGTCGTGGAGGAGTGGTGGAGGAGAGCCGTGGAGGAAATCCCTTGTTGTTGATGATGGTGGAGGAAAGGATGGAGACAGAGCTTGGGGTGGAGGGTCTGTGGGGACCTCTGCCACCCCATGTGCCGGATGGGGCTTTGCGCTCTGCCTCCCCCCACCCAACCACCATCGTGGAGGAGTGGCGGGAGGAGAGCGAGGGAGAGTGATGGATCAGACGTTGTTGACTGGTGGAGAGCTTGGATTCGTTGTTGATGACGGTGGAGGAAAGGATGGAGACAGAGCTTGGGGTGGAGGGTCTGTGGGGACCTCTACCACCCCGTGTGCCGGACGGGGCTTTGCGCTCTGCCTCCCCCCACCCAACCACCGTCGTGGAGGAGTGGCGGGAGGAGAGCGAGGGAGAGTGATGGATCAGACGTTGTTGATTGGTGGAGAGCTTGGATTCGTTGTTGATGATGGTGGAGGAAAGGATGGAGACAGAGCTTGGGGTGGAGGGTCTGTGGGGACCTCTACCACCCCGTGTGCCGGACGGGGCTTTGCGCTCTGCCTCCCCCCACCCAACCACCGTCGTGGAGGAGTGGCGGGAGGAGAGCGATGGAGAAAATCCTTTGTTGTTGTTGGTGGTGAGGAGAGCCGTGGAGAAAATCCTTTGTTGTTGTTGGTGGTGAGGAGGATGGAGACAGAGCTTGGGGTGGTGGGTCGGTGGGGACCTCAGCCACCCCGTGTGCCTGACGAGGCGTTGGCGCTCTGCCTCCTCCCACTCGACCACTGCCGTGGAGGAGTGGTGGAGGAGAGCCGTGGAGAAAATCCTGTGTTAAGGTTAGGTTTTAGAATTAGGTTCAGAGCAACTGGTTAGGGTTAGGATTAGTGTCAGGATCAGGATTAGATCCAGGCTTATTGGTTAGGGTTAGGCGTTCAGGTTAAGTTAGCTTTAGGAGGAGTGGTTAGGGTTAGGGTTAGGATGAGGGTTAGGTTAGGATTAGTAGCTAGGACTAATGGTGAGGTTTAGGCGTAGGCCCCGAGTTTAAGGTTAGGCGTGGTTAGGTTTAGGCGTAGGCCTCGAGTTTAAGGTTAGGCATGGTTAGGTTTAGGCGTAGGCCTCGAGTTTAAGGTTAGGCGTGGTTAGGTTTAGGCGTAAGATCCGAGTTTAAGGTTAGGCATGGTTAGGTTTAGGCGTAGAATCCGAGTTTAAGGTTAGGCGTGGCTAAATTTGTGGTGTTTTGGTTAATTTAGGGAAGCTAAACTAATTTTGAGAAGTTAGGTCTATTTTAGGAAGTTTAATTCTAGTAGTGGTCTCTATTTCGGCCAGCCTAGATCTTGGAAGCCAATTATTTGCCCCTAAGGCTAAGTTTTAAGAAGCTAAATGGTGGGACACATCATCAGTAGTGCACCTTAGGATCACAGAGTGTTTCGGCCATTACCACTAGACACTCTCACCCAAGGACGGCCCCCCTGAGGTTGATCAAATCTCAGGGTGTGTCCCATAGCCAATTGGATTTAAGGTTCCTATATTTTAGCTAAAGTTTTGATAATATTTTGGAGTTACAGTTCTAGTTCAGCTAAAAGTCGAGTTTTTGTATTCAATTCTAATTTTTTGAGACGCGCAAAGTGGGATTTTGTTAAAGAAGGAGGCTATTATCATTTTAGTGAGCTCACTTTTTCAGTCACGTTTGCAGGTACCAGAGGAGTCGCTCCATTGTTCGGTGGTTTGGAAGAGTTAAGTGTGAGTGTAGGTGAATCAAGGTAATACTTACCGCCTGATCGGGTTTGATCGGTTGTTAACACCGTTAGGTTACCACGATCTGCCCAGTCAGGCTTGAAGAGTTGGGTGTTCTCTGTGGTTGTCAGGGATTCTCTCTGATCGCTGGTAGTTTCTGTGGTTGTCAGGAATCCTCTGTGGTCGTCAGGCAACGGCGGAGCTAATATAATAGCATTTTAATGATCTAATTTTTGGTTATTAAAGTTTGACATTTTAGATATTAAGGTTTAAAACTTATAGGTTTAAGATTCCACATGTTATCATTCAAAGTATTAATGTTAAGATTTTAATATTAAAACTTCAACATTAAATATTAAAATATAAAAGCTTAAACATTAAATATTAAAATATAAAATATTAATTACTAAAGTTCTAATTAGTACCTGTGCCTCAGTGCACCGCGTGACCCCAGGTATCATAAATTTATAGTTTCCAGGTCTGGAAAGTTTGTACAAGTGAAATCCTGTGTGTTATATTGAAAATCATCATCTGTTTGGGGTCACGGTTTTGTATAAAATAATGTTCTTATTTACTTTTAAAGGGAAGCTGTATGATTATACATTATGTTTTTAGACATTTAAGCTGTATAAAGTTTGTGGTAAATTGTGTAAAAGCCTATAAAGTTGTAAATTTTGTCCTCCCAGAATGCATCTGGTCAGGAAGTGTGTCTCTAATAAGTGTAATTTCCAACCGATGCCACCAGAGGGCTGCAGACTGTGATTCTGTATGTGAGGCCATGTGGGACTCAATCTCCCATCATTCCTCACATCCCACCATTAGTTACACGGTGGGATGGCTCCCTCTGCTGGCGATTCTGTTTTATGCATCCATTTTCTCTCAAGTGGGTCTCAGTGAGTTGTCATTGTTTCTCCTGGTTATTAATCCTCTGTTTTAATTCCGATTTCTGCTTATCCATATGTTGTTGTTCTTCTCCTGGTTTTGATCAGCGTGAACCTGACGTGTGGGGTTGTAGAGGACTCTTTTGGTCACGTCCAAAAGCACCGTATGGAGTGGATCATTGAGCCCCAGGTAGCTGCAATTTTTACTGTCCTCTCTCCACCGGTAATCCTGCCCCATGTTGAAATTGTCCTAACGAGGTTTACATGAATTTTGTCATTATTTGTTATCCTGGTTTTATTTATTGAGAGTCTACTGTGAATTACTGAGGTCAAAGGTCACAGACTTGTTGCAGTCAGCTGTTCCAGGTGGAAATACGTCCTGTTTTATGCCCAAGTGGGATTTCATGTATAATTATGCTCCCAATGGTGAATTTGGTTTCTTCTTGATAATGGTATGTTATGCATAATTATTGTCACAAAAGGTAAGTTTGGTTTCTTCTTCATAAAGGTATGTTATGCATAATTATTGTCACAAAAGGTAAGTTTGGTTTCTTCTTCATAAGGTATGTTATGCATAATTATTGTCACAAAAGGTAAGTTTGGTTTCTTCTTCATAATGGTATGTTATGCATAATTATTGTCACAAAAGGTAAGTTTGGTTTCTTCTTCATAATGGTATGTTATGCATAATTATTGTCACAAAAGGTAAGTTTGATTTCTTCTTCATAAAGGTATGTTATGCATAATTATTGTCACAAAAGGTAAGTTTGGTTTCTTCTTCATAATGGTATGTTATGCATAATTATTGTCACAAAAGGTAAGTTTGGTTTCTTCTTCATAATGGTATGTTATGCATAATTATTGTCACAAAAGGGAAGTTTGGTTTCTTCTTCATAATGGTATGTTATGCATAATTATTGTCACAAAAGGTAAGTTTGGTTTCTTCTTCATAATGGTATGTTATGCATAATTATTGTCACAAAAGGTAAGTTTGATTTCTTCTTCATAAAGGTATGTTATGCATAATTATTGTCACAAAAGGTAAGTTTGGTTTCTTCTTCATAAAGGTATGTTATGCATAATTATTGTCACAAAAGGTAAGTTTGGTTTCTTCTTCATAATGGTATGTTATGCATAATTATTGACACAATAGGTGAGTTTGGTTTCTTTTTCCAAATGGGATGTTATGCATAATTATTGTCACAAAAGGTAAGTTTGGTTTCTTTTCCATAATGGTATGTTATGCATAATTATTGACACAATAGGTGAGTTTGGTTTCTTTTCCATAATGGTATGTTATGCATAATTATTGCCACAAAAGGTAGGTTTGGTTTCTTCTTCCAAATGGGATGTTATGCATAATTCTTGACACAATAGGTGAGTTTGGTTTCTTTTCCATAATGGTATGTTATGCATAATTATTGACACAATAGGTGAGTTTGGTTTCTTTTCCATAATGGTATGTTATGCATAATTATTGCCACAAAAGGTAGGTTTGGTTTCTTCTTCCAAATGGGATGTTTTGCCTAATTATTGCCACAAAAGGTAGGTTTGGTTTCTTTTCCATAATGGTATGTTATGCATAATTATTGACACAATAGGTGAGTTTGGTTTCTTTTCCATAATGGTATGTTATGCATAATTATTGACACAATAGGTGAGTTTGGTTTCTTTTCCATAATGGTATGTTATGCATAATTACTGCCACAAAAGGTAGGTTTGGTTTCTTTTCCATAATGGTATGTTATGCATAATTATTGTCACAAAAGGTAAGTTTGGTTTCTTCTTCCAAATGGGATGTTATGCATAATTATTGACACAATAGGTGAGTTTGGTTTCTTCTTCCTAACGGGATGTCATCCATAATTATTCTCACAATGGTGAATTTGTTTTTTTTCTTTCTATTAGGATTTTATGCATCTTTCTCATCACATGTCTTCAGTCTTTTCTAAAGGAGGGATATTGGTAAGACACTTGTGTGGGTTTTACAGAGGTCATGCTGTCCGTTGGCACTGGCTGGGTTAGGTTTGTGAATACTATCTCGATGGCCCCCCCTACCTCGTCCACCGACTGGGTAGTTGAGCATGGGGAGCCAAAGGCAATGCACTGGCCGTCGCACGTCGCTATGGAGGCTCCGGCCCGGTCAAGTATATCTTACCATTCCCTCCCTAGTGGGTTATTATTCTGTGGTGGAGAGTTTTTAAAAAATTTTTTGAAATCTTTAACCTTTCCAGGAAGTGGTTTAAGGTAGGTTTTTTTTTTTTCCAACATTTGGGGTTAATTGGACCCATTTTTGGTGTTTCTTTAGGAGGAAGCTGTGCTAACGTTGTTGATGGTGAGGAGGATGGAGACAGAGCTTGGGGTGGTGGGTCGGTGGGGACCTCAGCCACCCCGTGTGCCTGACGAGGCGTTGGCGCTCTGCCCCCTCCCACTCGACCAGCGTCGTGGAGGAGTGGTGGAGGAGAGCCGTGGAGGAAATCCCTTGTTGTTGATGATGGTGGAGGAAAGGATGGAGACAGAGCTTGGGGTGGAGGGTCTGTGGGGACCTCTGCCACCCCATGTGCCGGATGGGGCTTTGCGCTCTGCCTCCCCCCACCCAACCACCATCGTGGAGGAGTGGCGGGAGGAGAGCGAGGGAGAGTGATGGATCAGACGTTGTTGACTGGTGGAGAGCTTGGATTTGTTGTTGATGACGGTGGAGGAAAGGATGGAGACAGAGCTTGGGGTGGAGGGTCTGTGGGGACCTCTACCACCCCGTGTGCCGGACGGGGCTTTGCGCTCTGCCTCCCCCCACCCAACCACCGTCGTGGAGGAGTGGCGGGAGGAGAGCGAGGGAGAGTGATGGATCAGACGTTGTTGATTGGTGGAGAGCTTGGATTCGTTGTTGATGATGGTGGAGGAAAGGATGGAGACAGAGCTTGGGGTGGAGGGTCTGTGGGGACCTCTACCACCCCGTGTGCCGGACGGGGCTTTGCGCTCTGCCTCCCCCCACCCAACCACCGTCGTGGAGGAGTGGCGGGAGGAGAGCGATGGAGAAAATCCTTTGTTGTTGTTGGTGGTGAGGAGAGCCGTGGAGAAAATCCTTTGTTGTTGTTGGTGGTGAGGAGGATGGAGACAGAGCTTGGGGTGGTGGGTCGGTGGGGACCTCAGCCACCCCGTGTGCCTGACGAGGCGTTGGCGCTCTGCCTCCTCCCACTCGACCACTGCCGTGGAGGAGTGGTGGAGGAGAGCCGTGGAGAAAATCCTGTGTTAAGGTTAGGTTTTAGAATTAGGTTCAGAGCAACTGGTTAGGGTTAGGATTAGTGTCAGGATCAGGATTAGATCCAGGCTTATTGGTTAGGGTTAGGCGTTCAGGTTAAGTTAGCTTTAGGAGGAGTGGTTAGGGTTAGGGTTAGGATGAGGGTTAGGTTAGGATTAGTAGCTAGGACTAATGGTGAGGTTTAGGCGTAGGCCCCGAGTTTAAGGTTAGGCGTGGTTAGGTTTAGGCGTAGGCCTCGAGTTTAAGGTTAGGCATGGTTAGGTTTAGGCGTAGGCCTCGAGTTTAAGGTTAGGCGTGGTTAGGTTTAGGCGTAAGATCCGAGTTTAAGGTTAGGCATGGTTAGGTTTAGGCGTAGAATCCGAGTTTAAGGTTAGGCGTGGCTAAATTTGTGGTGTTTTGGTTAATTTAGGGAAGCTAAACTAATTTTGAGAAGTTAGGTCTATTTTAGGAAGTTTAATTCTAGTAGTGGTCTCTATTTCGGCCAGCCTAGATCTTGGAAGCCAATTATTTGCCCCTAAGGCTAAGTTTTAAGAAGCTAAATGGTGGGACACATCATCAGTAGTGCACCTTAGGATCACAGAGTGTTTCGGCCATTACCACTAGACACTCTCACCCAAGGACGGCCCCCCTGAGGTTGATCAAATCTCAGGGTGTGTCCCATAGCCAATTGGATTTAAGGTTCCTATGATTTAGCTAAAGGTTTGCTAGGGTTAGGGTTAGGGTTAGGGTTAGGGTTAGGGGTTAGGGGTTAGGGTTAGGGTTAGGGTTAGGGGTTAGGGTTAGGGTTAGGGTTAGGGTTAGGGGTTAGGGTTAGGAAAAGGGTAAGGACCCCGGGTCCCCCATTGCTGGGGGCCAGGGAATGCTCTGTCCATCCCCCTGTCCCGTCTCCCCCTCCCCCAAAAAACCCCCTGTTGTGGGTTGGGTAATGGGTCGCCACGGTCGCCGCGACGACGGCGCCCATAGCGAACCGTTGTCCAATCGGACATAATTTATATGTATTTATTATTTATTTTTTTATGAAAAACAAAAAAAGCAGCTGTAATGCTGTATGAAATTCAATAAAAATAAAAATCACAAACAACTAAGGGAGCAGCAATTAGCTGTATGTGTCACCAAAATCGGTGTTTTAAAATATAAAATCAATTATTTTTTTATGAAATCAATGTAAAATAAAATATTTTGTATGAAATCAATCCAAAAAAATTCTTAAACAACTAAAGGAGCAGCAAGTTTGCTGTATTTTTCACCAAATCGGCGTTTTCAATGTGAAATAAAAAAGTTTGTTATGAAATCAATCAAAATATTTTTTTAAACAATCAAATCAAATGAATTTTCCAAAAACAAATGAATTTTCCAAAAACAAAAAGCCTCCAATCGCAACGTTTCGATAAGCGTTAATCTTCTTCAGGCTGGAGGCAAAAAGCAATGAAAACTAACTGGAGGGAGCTGTGGAGATGCTTCTCCTTCAAAATCCAAACTTAAAGTGAGAGGCTTCTGGCTTTCACCTCTATTTATACCCTCCAGTTTTCTATTGAAAAACTTTTAAATGAAAAACGTCAAAATTAAAAGCATTGCAATTTAAGCTCTATCTAGGCTTTGTATGATATTGAATGGTTTTAATGGTAAGTATTATGAATTATAAAATATATCATTAAATGAAATATACTATAATATTATTTTTAATGTAATTTATTATTTTTAATGTGAATGAAATATTTTTAAAAAATCTGATTAAGTTTCAATATAAATTATTTTTTAATGCTTTTAACAATAATAAAAATATCTAAATTGATGTTTAAATTATTTAAAATGAATGAAATTATAAATCTTTATATAATTTTTACTGTATATGTATAAAATGAAATTTCTAATGATTTTAACTGTAAGGGTGTACTTTTAATGTTTTTGTAACAATAAACCAAATTATCAATAATTGTGATTTTTACTGTAAATGTATGTAATGACCTTTTTAATGATTTTAACAGTAACAAAAATTGACATTGATGTCCAAATCCCTGTATATGAATTCTACATTAGTTTTTAATTATTTATTACTGAAATTGTAAATTAATTAAGTTTTTTTAGAGCAGAAAAAGGGAAGAAGACCCAGGTCTAGGGAAAGGGTTAGGGTTAGGGGAGAGGATAGGGCTGGGGATAGGAAGGGAGATGGTTAGGGTTAGGAAAGGGGGAGGGGGATAAGACTAGGGGAGGGAGTGGTTAGGGTTAGGGAAAGGAAAGGGTTAGGGTTAGAGAAGAGGGTGGGGTTTGACAAGGGGAGGGAGTGGTTAGGGTTAGGGAAAGGGAAGGGGTTAGGGTTAGGGAAGGGGAGGAGCTGGGAATAGGATGGGGGATAGGTTAGGGTTAGGGATAGGAGGGGGTTGGGGATAGGGTTAGGGTTAGGGTTAGGGATGGGAGGGGGTTGGGGATAGGATGAGGGACAGGTTAGGGTTAGGGGTTAGGGTTAGGGTTAGGGGATAGGACAAGGAAGGGGTCAGGAATTGGACAAAGGGAAGTGATAGGGAAGGGATTCGACCAGGTCACACTCACCCCAATCCTGGACCCAAAAGGCCTCGTGAAAACACATTAATTTCGTGTTAAATCCAAATTTAACCCAAATGGATGTTTAGTATTCAAATAGAAGATCCATTGTCTCTCCTTTTGTTTTCTGTCTTTGTCTGTCCAAAGGGGATGGCTCTGAATCACCGTTGCCCTGAGGGCCAACCAATCATGTTCAAGAAAGTGCTTGACCAATGGAGTATGGACCTCTTTTCTATTATTAATATTGTATTTATGTTGTCTCATTCTAACTGCCAAGGAATTTTTAGTCTCACCAATGTACTGTATTCCACAAACATTACAAAAAATCATGTAAACACAGTTTGTAGTTCTCCAATTAAACTTTTGTGTAATCTTGTACATCGTTTTGTCCGTTTTATTTTGTACATATTTAAGATTACAAAAATATTCAGGTTCTCGTTCCTTGGGTCGTAAAGGTTTTAGTCTGGCATTGACCAAGATATCTCTCAAATTATTATTCTTTCTATAGGCCACTATAATATCATGATTTGGCAACAGATTAGTATTTCTCAAAGTTATTGCAAAATTTTCCTTAAGTTTTTGATTAATAATTTTGCTATCTGTTGAATAGGTTGTGATTAATGGTATGAGCTGCTTTGCCCTTTTGTTTTCTGTGTTCTTTTCTTGAAATGTCTGTAAACATTTTCTTAAGAAAGTCCTAGAATAGCCACGATGTTTAAGGGACTCAAATAGAATTTTCACCGCATCAAAGAAATCCGATTGCTGTGTACATATCCGTTGAAATCGGATTAATTGTGCTTTCACTAAGCCTTTAAAAGTGTGCTTTGGATGAAAGCTACTCTTGAACAATAAGGCGTGGGTATCTGTTTTCTTGAAGAAAACTTTTATATCCAGAGTTTGGTATTTTTGGTAATTGGGACCTTTATAGACTGTGGTGTCCAAGAAGTCTATCTGTAACCAATTGACCTCATATTTGACCTTAATCGATGGGTCATGACCATTCAGTATATCAATAAATCCCCTAAATTCATTCATCGTCCCATCCCAAATACCAAAAATATCATCCAAGTACCTAAGGTACAGTCTTGGTTTCTTTGGACATTTGGCTAATGCTCCCTCTTCCCAATCGGACATGAAAATATTTGCATAAGAGGGAGCAAACCTTTTTCCCATCGCCGTCCCTTTAATTTGCAAAAAGAATTCCTCATTAAACTCAAAATCATTACGCCTCAAATTTATTTCCAATAATTGTAAAATGGCCTCATCTGGTCTCGTAACATCTGGATACTTAGCCAGGATCTTTTTAACTGCCAGCATTCCTGATTGGATATCAATGTTTGTATATAAACTTTCGACATCCATTGTAAAAAACAAACTTTGTTGGGGCATTTTAATTTGTTTTATCAATTGAATAAAATGATAAGTGTCCTTTACATAGGCTGGGTGTCTGATTGACAAAGGATTTAGATAATATTCCACAAATTGTGCTGTTTGATATGTCTCACTTGAACAATCTGACACAATTGGTCTGCCTGCTGGTACCTCATTAGGCCAACTCCATTTATTTATTTCTTTATGTATTTTAGGTAATGTATAAAACCTCCTTGGTCTAGGGTTCTGTTCACCATTCAGATATTTCCGCTGCTTAGCATTAATGAATTTATTCTTGTACAATTTGTCTGTTATGTCATGAATTATTGGTATTGTTTTTAAATAAATGGGTTCTTTTAGCTTCCTATAATAAACTTTATCATGCAGTTGTCTGTATGCTTCTCGCATATATTGTTCCCGACTTTGAATGACCACTGCACTCCCCTTATCTGCTGGCTTAATTATGATATGCTTGTTTTGTTGCAATTCCTGCAGTGCTTCCATTTCAGCTGGCGTTATATTTGGTTGTTCTGCATGGTTTTTAAAATAATCTTTATAAATGAATTGATCACTCTCAATTAATGAAATTACTTCCATTGGCATTTTATCCATTTGTGGCGACCAAGATGAGGGAGGCGTAAATAATGGCGGCTTAATCAATTGTGATCCTTTGAAATATGTTGCTAATTTAATCTTTCTATGATAATTTTGTATATCCAACATCAATTGCCTCTTTCGGTTTTTAGCCAAATTAAATGTTGGTACAAATGTAAGTCCTCTATTCAAGAGGTCTAATTGGGCCTGTGATGGCCTAAAGTTTTTTGCCAGGACCCATACATTCTGATATACCCGGGGTCCTGTCTCCTGAGAGTCCCTTCCTGGAAGGCTTAAGGGGACCTGCAGTTTAAATAAGCAGCCCAATGTTTCAACATGGCCCGTGCTGTCTGTCTCGTCCAATGAACGTTGTCATCCTCAGTCTGGAAATCTGCACATGGCAGGAGAGGAATGTAGGGCATGCACCTATCCAGATAGTCATTAAGTTGTCGCAAGGCCGCTCGCTCTATTCTGGGTAGGGCCTGCGAAAAATTGACTTGCGGAATCCATATCTCCGCATATGGAAACCGCTTCTTAGCAGCCCTGAAAGCTGCCTGGATCTGCTTCATAGATGTCTCCCTGATCTTTTGGGATCGACAATTGATGCCAAATGATAGCACCAACTTCTCCACCCCAGTGAGAACCGTGGCTTTGGACAAAATGGACGCCGCGTGTCGGAAGTTGGCTCCCGGATAACTATCAATTTGGAGATCCGGTATCTGAAAGGCCGGTAATCTCGACAAATTGGAGTCGCCAATGATTAGCCACTTCTTCCCTGCGCTGAGGGTCCAATCCACCATTTTCCTATTGGTGGTCATGTGTCTTTTCACCGAAGATGTGGGAACCCGGGGTGTGGACATACTGTCCTGACTGACACCAGTTGAGTCCTGTGGAGTACAAGGCCCCAAGGAACTCTGTTCCTCTAATGCGTCATCCTGTGGGGACTCTTGCTGATGCACCTGAACTAAGCTGGTGTCCGTAGATGTGGGGACCAGGGCAGGAACCTGAACTGCCCGTGACGGAATCCGGGAAGGAGTCCAACCTTGCTCCTCATCCTGACGAATAAGTAGGGAATCGTCATTATCGTGAACAACACAGGGATTGTATGCCTTAGCCGACTGCCTTAACTTCCTCTGTTCTTTAGGAGGTTGTGAACTGGGAACCTGTCCCGAGTCCTCCTGATCAGGGCCACTGGCAACATCCACTACATCCAATCCAGTTCCGGAAACTGGAGGCTGAGCTGGTGGGGCAGCGCTCCTGGGTTGCACAGGACTGTGTGAACCCACTGCCCTTGTTTGTGTCTGTGACACAGGCCTCGGCGTCGAGGTCCTTGGAGGTATCGGAGGTGCGGCTGTTGGGGGTGGTGGTGGGGGCAGATCATCTCCCCTGTCCTCAACCCCTGCCTGCTCCGATTCCCTCCGATCCTTCTCGCAAGCAACAATGAGAGCCTTAGCTTGCTCTATGACGTCCTGCTTGATCCTGGGCAAATTACGTCGAGCCCATCTGGTAGCGACCTCAAATGGTTGCTCCCAATCAGGGGTCAACTCCTTTACCAGGTCCTCCAGTGTGTCCTGAAGAGCCACTTCGTAATGATCTTCCAAGATCACCATAGTGGTATATCCCCAATTTTTGGCATTTCCCTCTATGAGTTCTAGGGTCTTTGCGTTGGGGACTGCTGGCTTAATCATGCCAGCCAAGATGCTCACCATGCGTGAGATCATACGCGGCTCAGGGTTGCCTGATTTTGGTGCAACATTTCTGAGATGGTGCACCAATTTGATCACCTTGTATAATTTTCTGACCAACACTCCAAATTTGGGGTCAGCTGCAACCCCAGGCTGTGCCACATCTGCCTTCTTACTTTGCAGGCCCCTGACAACACTTTCAATAATCTGTGGGATGCTCTTCACCACATCAGCATAAGAACGAGGTTGGGGGCCACTGTACCCTCTGTTCTGGTACTGTGGACGAACAGGGACAGGAGGAGGCACGCGCTGGTTAGGAAAAGGGTAAGGACCCCGGGTCCCCCATTGCTGGGGGCCAGGGAATGCTCTGTCCATCCCCCTGTCCCGTCTCCCCCTCCCCCAAAAAACCCCCTGTTGTGGGTTGGGTAATGGGTCGCCACGGTCGCCGCGACGACGGCGCCCATAGCGAACCGTTGTCCAATCGGACATAATTTATATGTATTTATTATTTATTTTTTTATGAAAAACAAAAAAAGCAGCTGTAATGCTGTATGAAATTCAATAAAAATAAAAATCACAAACAACTAAGGGAGCAGCAATTAGCTGTATGTGTCACCAAAATCGGTGTTTTAAAATATAAAATCAATTATTTTTTTATGAAATCAATGTAAAATAAAATATTTTGTATGAAATCAATCCAAAAAAATTCTTAAACAACTAAAGGAGCAGCAAGTTTGCTGTATTTTTCACCAAATCGGCGTTTTCAATGTGAAATAAAAAAGTTTGTTATGAAATCAATCAAAATATTTTTTTAAACAATCAAATCAAATGAATTTTCCAAAAACAAATGAATTTTCCAAAAACAAAAAGCCTCCAATCGCAACGTTTCGATAAGCGTTAATCTTCTTCAGGCTGGAGGCAAAAAGCAATGAAAACTAACTGGAGGGAGCTGTGGAGATGCTTCTCCTTCAAAATCCAAACTTAAAGTGAGAGGCTTCTGGCTTTCACCTCTATTTATACCCTCCAGTTTTCTATTGAAAAACTTTTAAATGAAAAACGTCAAAATTAAAAGCATTGCAATTTAAGCTCTATCTAGGCTTTGTATGATATTGAATGGTTTTAATGGTAAGTATTATGAATTATAAAATATATCATTAAATGAAATATACTATAATATTATTTTTAATGTAATTTATTATTTTTAATGTGAATGAAATATTTTTAAAAAAAATCTGATTAAGTTTCAATATAAATTATTTTTTAATGCTTTTAACAATAATAAAAATATCTAAATTGATGTTTAAATTATTTAAAATGAATGAAATTATAAATCTTTATATAATTTTTACTGTATATGTATAAAATGAAATTTCTAATGATTTTAACTGTAAGGGTGTACTTTTAATGTTTTTGTAACAATAAACCAAATTATCAATAATTGTGATTTTTACTGTAAATGTATGTAATGACCTTTTTAATGATTTTAACAGTAACAAAAATTGACATTGATGTCCAAATCCCTGTATATGAATTCTACATTAGTTTTTAATTATTTATTACTGAAATTGTAAATTAATTAAGTTTTTTTAGAGCAGAAAAAGGGAAGAAGACCCAGGTCTAGGGAAAGGGTTAGGGTTAGGGGAGAGGATAGGGCTGGGGATAGGAAGGGAGATGGTTAGGGTTAGGAAAGGGGGAGGGGGATAAGACTAGGGGAGGGAGTGGTTAGGGTTAGGGAAAGGAAAGGGTTAGGGTTAGAGAAGAGGGTGGGGTTTGACAAGGGGAGGGAGTGGTTAGGGTTAGGGAAAGGGAAGGGGTTAGGGTTAGGGAAGGGGAGGAGCTGGGAATAGGATGGGGGATAGGTTAGGGTTAGGGATAGGAGGGGGTTGGGGATAGGGTTAGGGTTAGGGTTAGGGATGGGAGGGGGTTGGGGATAGGATGAGGGACAGGTTAGGGTTAGGGGTTAGGGTTAGGGTTAGGGGATAGGACAAGGAAGGGGTCAGGAATTGGACAAAGGGAAGTGATAGGGAAGGGATTCGACCAGGTCACACTCACCCCAATCCTGGACCCAAAAGGCCTCGTGAAAACACATTAATTTCGTGTTAAATCCAAATTTAACCCAAATGGATGTTTAGTATTCAAATAGAAGATCCATTGTCTCTCCTTTTGTTTTCTGTCTTTGTCTGTCCAAAGGGGATGGCTCTGAATCACCGTTGCCCTGAGGGCCAACCAATCATGTTCAAGAAAGTGCTTGACCAATGGAGTATGGACCTCTTTTCTATTATTAATATTGTATTTATGTTGTCTCATTCTAACTGCCAAGGAATTTTTAGTCTCACCAATGTACTGTATTCCACAAACATTACAAAAAATCATGTAAACACAGTTTGTAGTTCTCCAATTAAACTTTTGTGTAATCTTGTACATCGTTTTGTCCGTTTTATTTTGTACATATTTAAGATTACAAAAATATTCAGGTTCTCGTTCCTTGGGTCGTAAAGGTTTTAGTCTGGCATTGACCAAGATATCTCTCAAATTATTATTCTTTCTATAGGCCACTATAATATCATGATTTGGCAACAGATTAGTATTTCTCAAAGTTATTAGGGTTAGGGTTAGGGTTAGGGTTAGGGTTAGGGGGTTAGGGTTAGGGTTAGGGTTAGGGTTAGGGTTAGGGGGGGTTAGGGTTAGGGTTAGGGTTAGGGTTAGGGTTAGGGTTAGGGTTAGGGTTAGGGTTAGGGTTAGGGTTAGG
>JAMOIN010001842.1:0-16667 GCA_024666655.1 Dascyllus trimaculatus
AAAATGTCACAAAAACGTCAAAGATTTCACAAAAACGTCATACCTTGGTATTAGGTCAAAAATGTCACAAAAAGGTCGAAGATGTCACAAAAACGTCATACCGTCGTATGAGGTCAAAAATGTCACAAAGAGGTCAAAAATGTCATAAAACCGTTATACCGCGGTATGAGGTCAACAATGTCACAAAAAGGTGAAAAATGTCACAAAAACGTCATACCGCGGTAGTAGGTCAAAAATGTCACAAAAACGTTATACCGCGGGATTAAGTCAAAAATGTCACAAAAACGTAATACCGCAGTATGAGGTCTAAAATGTCACAAAAATTTCAAAAATGTCACAAAAACGTCATACCACGGTATGAAGTCAAAAATGTCACAAAAACGTCAAACCGCGGTATGAGGTCAAAAATGTCACAAAAACGTCATACCGTGGGATCAGGTCAAAAATGTCACAAAAACGTCATACCGCGGAATGATGTCAAAAATGTCACAAAAAGGTCAAAAATGTCACAAAAACATCATGCCGCGGAATGATGTCAAAAATGTCACAAAGATGTCATACCTCGGTATGAGTTCAAAAAGGTCACAAATATGTCAAAAATGTCACAAAAATGTCATACCGCCTGATGAGGTAAAAAATGTCACAAAAATTTCATACCGTGGGATGAGGTCAAAAATGTCACAAATATTTCATACCGTGGTATGAGGTCAAAAATGTCACAAAAGGTCAAATGTCACAAAAACGTCATACCGTCATATGAGGTCAAAAATGTCACAAAAAGGTCAAAAATGTCACAAAAACGTCATACCGCGGAATCATGTCAAAAATGTCACAAAAAGGTCAAAATTGTCACAAAAACGTCATACCGCGGGATCATGTCAAAAATGTCATAAAAAGTTCAAAAATGTCTCAAAAATTGAGGTCAAAAATCTCAGAAAAACGTCATTCCGCGGGATGAGGTCAGAAATTTAACAAAAACATCATACCGAAGAATCATTTCAAAAATGTCATAAAAATTTCATTCTGCGGTATGAGGTCAACAATGTCACAAAAATGTCAAAAATGTCACAAAAACGTCATACCGCGGTATGAGGTCAAAAATGTCACAAAAACGTCATACCGCGGAATCATGTCAAAAACATCACAAAAAGGTCAAAAATGTCAAAAAAACGGTCAAAAATGTCACATAAACGTCATACCGCGGTATGAGGTCAAAAATGTCACAAAAACGTCATACCGCGGGATTAGGTCAAAAACGTCACAACAAGGTCAAAGATTTCACAAAAACGTCATACCATGTTATGAGTTCAAAAATGTCACAAAAATGTCAAAATTGTCACGAAAACATCATACCGCTTGATGAGGGCAAGAATGTCACAAAAATTTCATACCGCCGGATCAGGTCAAAAATGTCACAAAAATGTCATGCTGCGGAATGATGTCAAAAATGTCACAAAAACGTCATATCGCGGGATGAGGTCAAAAATGTCACAAAAACGTCATATCGCGGGATGAGTTCAAAAATGTCACAAAAACGTCATACCGCGGAATGATGTCAAAAATTTCACAAAAAAGTCATGGCGCGGAATGATGTCAAAAATGTCAAAAAAATTTCATACCGCCGGATGAGGTCAAACATGTCACAAAAATTTCATACCGCAGGATGAGGTCAAAAATGTCACAAAAGTGTCAAAAATGTCACAAAAACGTCACACCGCCTGATGAGGTAGAAAATGTCACAAAAATTTCATACCGATGAATGAGGTCAAAAATGTCATAAAAACGTCATGCCGTCTGATGAGGTCAAAAATGTCACAAAAATGTCAAAATTGTCACGAAAACATCATACCGCTTGATGAGGGCAAGAATGTCAAAAAAATCTCATAACGCGGTATGAGGTCAAAAATGTCACAAAAACGTCATACCGCGGTATGAGGTCAAAAATGTCACAAAAACGTTATACCGCGGGATGTCGTCAAAAATGTCATAAGAAGGCCAATAATGTGTCAAAAACGTCATACCGCGGCATGAGGCCCAAAATATCACAAAAACGTCATAAATGCGGCATGAGGTCAAAAATGTCACAAAAACGTCATACCGCGGGATGATGTCAAAAATGTGACAAAAACGTCATACCGCGGGATGAGGTGAAAAATGTTACAAAAACGTCATACCGTGGGATCAGGTCAAAAATGTCACAAAAAGGTCAAAAATGTCTCAAAAACGTCATGCCGCGGAATGATGTCAAAAATGTCACAAAGATGTCATACCTCGGTATGAGTTCAAAAAGGTCACATATATGTCAAAAATGTCACAAAAATGTCATACAGCCTGATGAGGTCACAAATGTCACAAAAATTTCATACCGCGGGATGGGGTCGAAAATGTCACAAATATTTCATACCGTGGTATGAGGTCAAAAATGTCACAAAATGGTCAAATGTCACAAAAACGTCATACCGTCGTATGAGGTCAAAAATGTCACAAAAAGGTCAAAAATGTCACAAAAACGTCATACCGCGGAATCATGTCAAAAATGTCACAAAAAGGTAAAAAGTCACAAAAACGTCATACCGCGGGATCATGTCAAAAATGTCATAACAATGTCAAAAATGTCTCAAAAATTGAGGTCAGAAATCTCAGAAAAAAGTCATACCGCAGGATGAGGTCAGAAATTTCACAAAAACGTTATACCGCGGTATGAGGTCAAAAATGTCACAAAAACGTCATAAAGCACAATCATGTCAAAAATGTCACAAAAAGGTCAAAAATGTCACAAAAACGTCATACCGCGGTATGAGGTCAGAAATGTCACAAAAACGTCATACCGCGGAATCATGTCAAAAACGTCACAAAAAGGTCAAAAATGTCACAAAAAGGTCAAAAATGTCACATAAAAGTCATACCGCGGTGTGAGGTCAAAAATGTGACAAAAACGTCATACCGCGGGATGAGGTCAAAAACGTCACAAAAAGGTCAAAAATTTCACAAAATTGTCATACCGTGGTATGGAGTCAAAAATGTCACAAAAACGTCATACCGCGGCATGAGGTCAAAAATGTCACAAAAAGGTCGAAGATGTCACAAAAACGTCATTCCGTCGTATGAGGTCAAAAATGTCACAAAGGGGTCAAAAATTTCATAAAACCGTTATTCCGCGGTATGAGGTCAAAAATGTCACAAAAAGGTAAAAAATGTCACAAAAACGTCATACCGCGGTAGTAGGTCAAAAATGTCACAAAAACGTTATACCGCGGGATTAAGTCAAAAATGTCACAAAAACGTAATAACGCAGTATGAGGTCTAAAATTTCAGAAAAATTTCAAAAATGTCACAAAAACGTCATACCGCGGAATCATGTCAAAAATGTCACAAAAAGGTTAAAAATGTCACAAAAACGTCATACCGCGGGATCATGTCAAAAATGTCATAAAAATGTCAAAAATGTCTCAAAAATTGAGGTCAAAAATCTCAGAAGAAAGTCATACCGCAGGATGAGGTCAGAAATTTCACAAAAATGTTGTACCGCGGTATGAGGTCAAAAATGTCACAAAAACGTCATACCGCAGAATCATGTCAAAAATGTCACAAAAAGGTCAAAAATGTCACAAAAACGTCATACCGCGGTATGAGGTCAAAAATGTCAGAAAAACGTCATAGCGGAATCATGTCAAAAACGTCACAAAAAGGTCAAAAATGTCAGAAAAAGGTCAAAAATGTCACATAAAAGTCAGACCGCTGAAAAATATGAGGTCAAAATGTCACAAAACGCCATACCGCGTGGATGAGTTCAAAACGCCACAAAAGTCAAAATGTCACTAAAATTTCATACCGCGGAATGCGGTCAAAAATGTCACAATAATGTCATAACGCGGGATGAGGTCAAAAATGTCACAAAAAATTCAATAATGTCACAAAACGTCATACCTTGGTATTAGGGTCAAAATGTCACAAAAAAAGGTCAAGATGTCACAAAAACGTCATACCGTCGTATGCAGGTCAAAATGTCACAAAGAGGTCAGAAAATGCCAAACCCAAGACACTCAAGGGTATGAGGTCAAAATGCTCACAAAAAGGTGAAAAATGTCACAAAACGTCATACCGCGGAATCATGTCAAAAATGTCACAAAAACGTCATACCACGGTATGATGTCAAAAATGTCACAAAAACGTCATACCGCGGAATGATGTCAAAAATGTCACAAAAACGTCACATTGCGGGATGAGGTCAAAAATGTCACAAAAATGTCATACCGCGGTATGAGGTCAAAATGTCAAAACGCTATAGCGGAACTGGGCGTCAAAAACGTCCAAAAAGGTCAAAAATGTCAGAAAGGTCAAAAATGTCACATACACGCCAGACCGCGGTATGAGGTCAAAAATGTCACAAAAAAACGTCATACCGCTGAGTTCAAAAACGTCACAAAAAGGTCAAAAATTTCACAAAAACGCCATGCCATGGTATGAGTTCAAAAATGTCACAAAAATGTCATACCGTGGTATGAGGTCAAAAATGTCACAAAAACGTCAAAGATTTCACAAAAACGTCATACCTTGGTATTAGGTCAAAAATGTCACAAAAAGGTCGAAGATGTCACAAAACCGTCATACCGTCGTATGAGGTCAAAAATGTCACAAAGAGGTCAAAAATGTCATAAAACCGTTATTCCGCGGTATGAGGTCAAAAATGTCACAAAAAGGTGAAAATGTCACAAAAACGTCATACCGCGGTAGTAGGTCAAAAATGTCACAAAAACGTCATACCGCGGAATGATGTCAAAAATGTCACAAAAATTTCAAAAATGTCACAAAAACGTCATACCGCGGTATGAGGTCAAAAATGTCACAAAAACGTCATACCGTGGGATCAGGTCAAAAATGTCACAAAAACGTCATACCGTGGGATCAGGTCAAAAATGTCACAAAAACGTCATAAATGCGGCATGAGGTCAAAAATGTCACAAAAACGTCATACCGCGGGATGATGTCAAAAATGTGACAAAAACGTCATACAGCGGGATGAGGTGAAAAATGTCACAAAAACGTCATACCGTGGAATCAGGTCAAAAATGTCACAAAAACGTCATACCGCGGAATGATGTCAAAAATGTCACAAAAAGGTCAAAAATGTCTCAAAAACGTCATGCCGCGGAATGATGTCAAAAATGTCACAAAGATGTCATACCTCGGTATGAGTTCAAAAGGGTCACATATATGTCAAAAATGTCACAAAAATGTCATACAGCCTGATGAGGTCACAAATGTCACAAAAATTTCATACCGCGGGATGGGGTCGAAAATGTCACAAATATTTCATACCGTGGTATGAGGTCAAAAATGTCACAAAATGGTCAAATGTCACAAAAACGTCATACCGTCGTATGAGGTCAAAAATGTCACAAAAAGGTCAAAAATGTCACAAAAACGTCATACCGCGGAATCATGTCAAAAATGTCACAAAAAGGTAAAAAGTCACAAAAACGTCATACCGCGGGAACATGTCAAAAATGTCATAACAATGTCAAAAATGTCTCAAAAATTGAGGTCAGAAATCTCAGAAAAAAGTCATACCGCAGGATGAGGTCAGAAATTTCACAGAAACGTTATACCACGGTATGAGGTCAAAAATGTCACAAAAACGTCATAAAGCAGAATCATGTCAAAAATGTCACAAAAAGGTCAAAAATGTCACAAAAACGTTTTACCGCGGTATGAGGTCAAAAATGTCACAAAAACGTCATACCGCAGAATCATGTCAAAAATGTCACAAAAAGGTCAAAAATGTCACAAAAAGGTCAAAATGTCACATAAAAGTCATACCGCGGTATGAGGTCAAAAATGTCACAAAAACGTCATACCGCGGTATGAGGTCAAAAACGTCGCAAAAAAGGTCAAAAATGTCACAAAAACGTCATATCGTGGGATGAGGTCAAAAATGTCACGAAAACATCATACCGCGGTATGAGGTCAAAATTTCAGAAAAAGGTCATACCGGGGAATGAGGTCAAAATGTCACAAAAGGTCGAAGATGTCACAAAACGTCATACCGTCGTATGAGGTCAAAAATGTCTAAAGAGGTCAAAAATTTCATAAAACCGTTATACCGCGGTATGAGGTCAAAAATATCACAAAAGGTTAAAAATGTCACAAAAACGTCATGCAGCGGGATCATGTAAAAAAAATGTCACTTTAAAAATGTCAAAAATGTCTCAAAAATTGAGGTCAAATCTCAGAAGAAAGTCATACTGCAGAGTGAGTCAGAGAGAAACTCCATAAACGTTTTACCGCGGTATGAGGTCAAAAATGTCACAAAAACGTCATACCGCAGAATCATGTCAAAAATGTCACAAAAAGGTCAAAAATGTCACAAAAACGTCATACCGCGGTATGAGGTCAAAAATGTCACAAAAACGTTATACCGCGGGATGTCGTCAAAAATGTCATAAGAAGGCCAATAATGTGTCAAAAACGTCATACCGCGGCATGAGGCCCAAAATATCACGACAACGTCATAAATGCGGCATGAGGTCAAAAATGTCACAAAAACGTCATACCGCGGGATGATGTCAAAAATGTGACAAAAACGTCATACCGCGGGATGAGGTGAAAAATGTCACAAAAACGTCATACCGTGGGATCAGGTCAAAAATGTGACAAAAACGTCATACCGCGGAATGATGTCAAAAATGTCTCAAAAACGTCATGCCGCGGAATGATGTCAAAAGTGTCACAAAGATGTCATACCTCGGTATGAGTTCAAAAAGGTCACATATATGTCAAAAATGTCACAAAAATGTCATACAGCCTGATGAGGTCAAATATGTCACATAAAAGTCAGACCGCGGTATGAGGTCAAAAATGTCACAAAAACGTCATACCGCGTGATGAGTTCAAAAACGTCACAAAAAGGTCAAAAATTTCACAAAAACGTCATACCTTGGTATTAGGTCAAAAATGTCACAAAAAGGTCGAAGATGTCTCAAAAACGTCACACCGTCGTATGAGGTCAAAAATGTCACAAAGAGGTCAAAAATGTCATAAAACCGTTATACCGCGGGATGAGGTCAAAAATGTCATAAAAATTTCATTTCGCGGTATGAGGTCAACAATGTCAGAAAAAGGTCAAAAATGTCACAAAAACTTTATACCGCGGTATTAGGTCAAAAATGTCACAAAAACGTTATACCGCGGGATTAAGTCAAAAATGTCACAAAAACGTAATACCGCAGTATGAGGTCTAAAATGTCACAAAAATTTTAAAAATGTCACAAAAACGTCATACCACGGTATGAGGTCAAAAATGTCACAAAAACGTCATACCGCGGTATGAGGTGAAAAATGTCACAAAAACGTCATACCGTGGGATCAGGTCAAAAATGTCACAAAAACGTCATACCGCGGAATGATGTCAAAAATGTCACAAAAAGGTCAAAAATGTCACAAAAACATCATGCCGCGGAATGATGTCAAAAATGTCACAAAGATGTCATACCTCGGTATGAGTTCAAAAAGGTCACAAATATGTCAAAAATGTCACAAAAATGTCATACCGCCTGATGAGGTCAAAAATGTCACAAAAAGGTAAAAAATGTCACAAAAACGTCATACCGCGGTAGTAGGTCAAAAATGTCACAAAAACGTTATTCCGCGGGATTAAGTCAAAAATGTCACAAAAACGTAATAACGCAGTTTGAGGTCTAAAATGTCACAAAAAGGTCAAAAATCTCAAAAAAACGTCATTCCGCGGCATCATGTCAAAAATGTCATAAAAAGGTCAAAAATGTCTCAAAAATTTAGGTCAAAAATCTCAGAAAAAAGTCATTCCGCGGGATGAGGTCAGAAATTTCACACAAACGTTATACCGCGAATGAGGTCAAAAATGTCACAAAAACGTGATTCCGCGGGATGAGGTCAAAAATGTCACAAGAAGGTCGAAAATGTCACAAAAGCGTCATACCGTGGGATGAGGTCAAAAATGTCATGAAAACGTCATACCGCGGGATGGTCAAAAATGTCACAAAAAAGTTCTGCCGCGGAATGAGGTCAAAAATGTCAAAAAAAGGTCAAAAATGTCGCAAAAACGTCATACCGCGGTATGAGGTAAAAAATGTCACAAAAACGTCAAACCGCGGGATGACGTCAAAAATTCCTAGAAAACCTCACACCGGGTGATGATGTCAAAAATGTCACAAAAAGGTCAAAAATGTCTCAAAAATGTCACACCGCGGTATGAGGTCAAAAATTTCACAAAAACGTCATACCGCGGGATCATGTCAAAAATGTCATAAAATTTCAAAAATGTCTCAAAAACTTTATACCGCGGTATTAGGTCAAAAATGTCACAAAAACGTTATACCGCGGGATTGAGTCAAAAATGTCACAAAAACGTAATACCGCAGTATGAGGTCTAAAATGTCACAAAAATTTCTAAAATGTCACAAAAACGTCATACCACGGTATGAGGTCAAAAATGTCACAAAAACGTGATACCGCGGTATGAGGTCAAAAATGTCACAAAAACGTGATACCGTGGTATTAGGTCAAAAATGTCACAACAACGTCATACCGCGGTATGAGGTCAAAAATGTCACAAAAACGTGATTCCGCGGGATGAGGTCAAAAATGTCACAAAAACGTGATACCGTGGGATCAGGTAAAAAATGTCACAAAAACGTCATGCCGCGGAATGATGTCAAAAATGTCACACAGATGTCATACCTCGGTATGAGTTCAAAAAGGTCACAAATATTTAAAAAATGTCACAAAAACGTTATACCGCGGGATGAGGTCAAAAATGTCAAAAAAAGGTCAAAAATGTCACAAAAAGGTCAAAAATTTCACAAAAACATCATACCATGGTATGAGGTCAAAAACGTCACAAAAAGGTCAAAAATGTCACAAGAGCATCATACCGTGGGATGAGGTCAAAAATGTCACAAAAACGTCATACCGCGGGATGAGGTCAAAAATTCGTAAAAAACCTCACACCGGGGGATGATGTCAAAAATGTCACAAAAAGGTCAAAAATGTCTCAAAAATGTCAACGCGGTATAAGGTCAAAAAGTTCTCAAAAACGTCATACCGCGGGATGAGGTCAAAAATGTCGAAAAAAACGTCATACGGCGGGATGATGTCAAAAATGTCACAAAAAGGTCAAAAATTTCTCAAAGAGGTCATACCGCGGGGTGAGGTCAAAAATGTCACAAAAACATCATACCGCGGGATGAGGTCAAAAATCACACAAAAACGTCATACCGCGGGATGATGTCAAAAATTTCACATAAAAGTCATACCGCGGTATGAGGTCAGAAATATCACAAAAACGTCATACCGCGGGATGAGGTCAAAAATGTCACAAAAAGGTCAAAAATGTCAGAAAAACGTCATACCACGGAATGATGTCAAAAATGTCAAAAAAACGTCACCGCGGAATGATGTCAAAAATGTCACAAAAACGTCAAATCGCGGGATGATGTCAAAAATGTCACAAAAACGTCATGCCGCGGAATGTAGTCAAAAATGTCACAAAAAGGTCAAAAATGACTCAAAAACGTGATACCGCGATATGAGGTCAAAAATTTCAGAAAAACGTAATACCGCGGTCTGAGGTAAAAAATGTCTCAAAAAGGTCAAAAATGCCTCAAAAACGTCACACCGCGGGGTGATGTCAAAAATGTCACAAAAAGGTCAAAAATGTCTCAAAAAAACGTCATACGGCGGGATGATGTAAAGAATGTCACAAAAATTTCATACCGCAGTATGATGTCAAAAATGTCACAAAAACGTCATGCCGCGGAATGTTGTCAAAAATGTCACAAAAATGTCATACCGCGCCATGATGTAAAAAATGTCACAAAAATTTCATTCCGCAGGATGATGTCAAAAATGTCAAAAAAACGTCATAGCGCGGAATGATGTCAAAACTTGCACAAAAAGGTCAAAAATGTCGCAAAAACGTCATTTCGCGGGATGAGGTCAAAAATGTCACAAAAACGTCATATCGCGGGATGAGGTCAAAAATGTCACAAAAACGTCATACCGCGGGATGAGGTCAAAAATGTCATAAAACGTCATACCACGTTATGAGGTCAGAAATGTCTCAAAAACCTCAAATGAGGTCAAAAATTTCACAAAAACGTCATACCGCGGGATGAGGTCAAAAATGTCATGAAAACATCATACCACGGTATGAGGTCAAAAACGTCACGAACACGTCAGGTGAGGTCAAAAATGTCACATAAACGTGATACCGCGGTATGAGGTCAAAAATGTCACAAAAACGTCATACCGCGGGATGATGTCAAAAATGTCACCAAAAGGTCAAAAATGTCTCAAAAACGTGATACCGTGGTGTGAGGTCAAAAATGTCACAAAAACGTCATACCGCGGGATGAGGTCAAAAATGTCACAAAAACGTCATACGGCGGGATGATGTCAAAAATGTCACAAAAAGGTCAAAAATGTCACAAAAACGTCATACCGCGGGATGATGTCAAAAATGCCACAAAAAGGTCAAAAATGTCTCAAAAACGTGATACCGTGGTGTGAGGTCAAAAATGTCACAAAAACGTCATACCGCGGGATGAGGTCAAAAATGTCACAAAAACGTCATACTGCGGGATGAGGTCAAAAATGTCACAAAAACGTCATACGGCGGGATGATGTCAAAAATGTCACAAAAAGGTCAAAAATGTCTCAAAAACGTGGTACCGCGGTATGAGGTCAAAAATGTCACAAAAACGTCATACCGCGGTCTGAGGTCAAAAACGTCTCAAAAAGGTCAAAAATGTCACATAAAAGTAATACCGCGGTATGAGGTCAAAAATGTCACAAAAAGGTCAAAAATGTCAAAAAAACGTCATTCCGCGGTATGAGGTCAAAAGTGTCACAAAAACGTCATACCGCGGGATGAGGTCAAAAATGCCTCAAAAACGTCACACCGCGGGACGATGTCAAAAATGTCACAAAAAGGTCAAAAATGTCTCAAAAACTTTATACCGCGGAATGAGGTCAGAAATGTCACAAAAAGGTCAAAAATGTCTCAAAAACGTTATACCGCGGTATGATGTCAAAAATGTCACAAAAACGTCATACCGCGGAATGATGTCAAAAATGTAACAACGTCACATCGCGGGATGAGGTCAAAAATGTCACAAAAACGTCACATCGCGGGATGAGGTCGAAAATTTCGCAAAAACGTTATACCGCGGTATGAGGTCAAAAATGTAACACAAAGGTCAAAAATGTCGCAAAAACGTCATACCGCGGAATGAGATCAAAAATGTCACAACAACGTCATACACGTCAAATGAGGATGAGGTCAATAATGTCACAAAAACGTCATGCGGCGGGATGATGTAAAAAATGTCACAAAAACGTCAGATCGCGGTATGAGGTCAAAAATGTCGCTAAAACGTCATACGGCGGGATGATGTCAAAAATGTCACAAAAACTTCATTCCACGGTTCAGGTCAAAAATGTCACAAAAAGGTCATACCGCGGGATGATGTCAAAAATGTCACAAAAAGGTCAAAAATGTCGAAAAACGTCATATCGCGGTATGAGGTCAGAAACGTCACAAAAAGGTCAAAAATGTCAGAAAAACGTCACAACGCGGGATGAGGTCAAAAATGTCACAAAAAAGTCAAAAATTTCTCAAAAACGTGATACTGCGGGATGAGGTCAAAAATATCACAAAAACGTCATACCGTGGGATGAGGTCAAAAATGTCACAAAAAGGTCAAAAATGTCACAAAAAGGTCATAAATGTCACATAAAAGTCACACCGCGGTATGAGGTCAAAAATGTCACAAAAACGTCAAAAATGTCACAAAAAGGTCATAAATGTCACATAAAAGTCAAACCGCGGTGTGAGGTCAAAAATGTCACAAAAACGTCAAAAATGTCACAAAAGGGTCATAAATGTCACATAAAAGTCACACCGCGGTATGAGGTCAAAAATGTCACAAAAACGTCATACCGCGGTATGAGGTCAAAAACGTCACAAAAACGTCATACCGCGGTATGAGGTCAAAAACGTCACAAAAAGGTCAAAAATGTCACGAAAACATCATACCGCGGTATGAGGTCAAAAATTTCAGAAAAAGGTCATACCGCGGGATGAGGTCAAAAATTTCACAAAAACGTTATACGGCGGTATGAGGTCAAAAATGTCACAAAAAGGTCAAACCGCGGAATGAGGTCAAAAATTTCACAAAAACGGCATACCGCGGTATGAGGTCAAAAATGTCACATAAACGTCATACTGCGGAATGATGTCAAAAATGTCACAAAAAGGTCAAAAATGTCACAATAACGTCATACCACGGTATGAAGTCAAAAATGTCGCGAAAACGTAATACCGCGGTATGAGGTCAGAAATTTCACAAAAACAGCATACCGCGGTATGAGGTCAAAAATGTCACATAAACGTCATACTGCGGAATGATGTCAAAAATGTCATAAAAAGGTCAAAAATGTCACATAAACGTCATACTGTGGAATGATGTCAAAAATGTCACAAAAAGGTCAAAAATGTCACAAAAACGTCATACCGCGGGATGAGGTCAAAAATGCCTCAAAAACGTCACACCGCGGGATGATGTCAAAAATGTCACAAAAGCGTCATATCGCGGGATGAGGTCAAAAATGTCTCAAAATTTCATACCGCGGTATGACGTCAAAAATGTCACAAAAAGGTCAAAAATCACACAAAAACGTCATACCACGGTATGAGGTCAAAAATTTCACAAAAACGTCATACCGCGGTCTGAGGTCAAAAACGTCACAAAAAGTTCAAAAATGTCACATAAAAGTCATACCGCGGTATGAGGTCAAAAATGTCACAAAATGGTAAAAAATGTCGCAAAAACGTCATACCGCGGAATCATGTCAAAACATGCACAAAAAGGTCAAAACTGTCGCAAAAACGTTTTACCGCGGAATGATGTCAAAAACGTCATATCGCGGGATGTGGTCAAAAATGTCACAAAAACATCATACGTATGAGGTCAAAAATGGGAAAAAAACATGATTCCGCGGTATGAGGTCAAAAACGTCACAAAAGTCACAATAACGTCATAACGCGGCATGAGGTCAAAAACGTTACAAAAAGGTCAAAAACGTCACAAAAAGGTCAAAAATGTCACATTAAAGTCATACCGCGGTGTGAGGTCAAAAATGTCACAAAAACGTCAAAAATGTCACAAAAAGGTCATAAATGTCACATAAAAGTCACACCGCGGTATGGGGTCAAAAATGTCACAAAAACGTCATACCGCGGTATGAAGTCAAAAACGTCACAAAAAGGTCAAAAATGTCACGAAAACATCATTCCGCGGTATGAGGTCAAAAATGTCACAAAAATTTCATAACGCGGGATGATGTCAAAAATGTCACGAAAATTTCATACCGTGACATTTTCATAAAATTTTCTGAAATTTTATGAGGTCAAAAATTTCAGAAAAACGTTATACGGCGGTATGAGGTCAAAAATGTCACAAAAAGGTCAAACCGCGGAATGAGGTCAAAAATGTCACAAAAATTTCAAACCGCAGTATGATGTCAAAAATGCCTCAAAAACGTCATACCGCGGTATGAGGTCAAAATTGTCACATAAACGTCATATTGCGGAATGATGTCAAAAATGTCACAAAATGGTCGAAAATGTCACAAAAAGGACAAAAATGTCACATAAAAGTCAAACCGCGGTATGAGGTCAAAAATGTCGCAAAAATTTCATGCCGCGGTATGAGGTCAAAAATCACACAAAAACGTCATACCACGGTATGAGGTCAAAAATGTCACAAAAACGTCATACCGCGGTCTGAGGTCAAAAACGTCACAAAAAGGTCAAAAATGTCACATAAAAGTCATACCGCGGTATGAGGTCAAAAATGTCACAAAAAGGTCAAGAATGTCGCAAAAACGTCATACCGCGGAATCATGTCAAAACATGCACAAAAAGGTCAAAACTGTCGCAAAAACGTTATACCGCGGAATGATGTCAAAAATGTCAAAAAAACATCATACTGCGGTATGAGGTCAAAAAAGTACAAAAGTCACAAAAACGTCATAACGCGGCATGAGGTCAAAAACGTCACAAACAGGTCAAAAACGTCACAAAAAGGTCAAAAATGTCACATAAAAGTCACACCGCGGTGTGAGGTCAAAAATGTCACAAAAACGTCATTCCGCGGTATGAGGTCAAAAACGTCACAAAAAGGTCAAAAATGTCACAAAAAGGTCATAAATGTCACAAAAAGGTCATAAATGTCACATAAAAGTCACACCGCGGTATGAGGTCAAAAATGTCACAAAAACGTCATACCGCGGTTTGAGGTCAAAAACGTCACAAAATCGTCATACCGCGGTATGAGGTCAAAAACGTCACAAAAAGGTCAAAAATGTCACGAAAACATCATACCGCGGTATGAGGTCAAAAATGTCAAAAAAATTTCATAACGCGGTATGAGGTGAAAAATGTCACGAAAATTTCATGAGGTCAAAAATTTCAGAAAAAGGTCATACCGCGGGATGAGGTCAAAACTTTCACAAAAACGTTATACGGCGGTATGAGGTCAAAAATGTCACAAAAAGGTCAAACCGCGGAATGAGGTCAAAAATGTCACATAAAAGTCATTCCGCGGGATGATGTCAAAAATGCCTCAAAAACGTCACACAGCGGGATGTTGTTAAAAATGTCACAAAAACGTCATGACGCGGGATGAGGTCAAAAATGTCACATAAACGTCATCCTGCGGAATGATGTCAAAAATGTCACAAAAAGGTCAAAAATGTCACAATAACGTCATACCGCGGTATGAGGTCAAAAATGTCGCGAAAACGTCATACCGCTGTATGAGGTCAAAAATTTCACAAAAACAGCATACCGCGGTATGAGGTCAAAAATATCACATAAACGTCATACTGCGGAATGATGTCAAAAATGTCACAAAAAGGTCAAAAATGTCACAAAAACGTCATACCGCGGCATGAGGTCAAAAATGTCGCGAAAACTTCATACCGCAGGATGAGGTCAAAAGCGTCACAAGAGTAACGAAATGTTACAAAAACGTCATACGGCAGGATGATGTCAAAAATGTCAAAAAAACCTCATACAGCGGAATGTCGTCAAAAATGTCACAAAAAGGTCAAAAATGTCACACAAACGTCATACCGCGGGATGAGGTCAAAAATGTCACAAAAACGTTATACCGTGTGATGAGGTCAAAAATGTCACAAAAACGTAATACCGCGGTATGAGGTAAAAAATGTCACAAAAACGTCATCCCGCGGAATCATGTCAAAAATGTCACAAAAACGTTATACCGTGGTATTGGGTCAAAAATGTCGCAAAAACGTCATTCGGCGGAATCATGTCAAAAATGTCACAAAAACGTCAAAAATGTCACAAAAATTTCATACAGCGGAATGAGGTCAAAAATGTTCCAAAAAGGTCAAAAATGTCACAAAAAAGTCATAGGGCGGTATGAAGTCAAAAATGTCACAAAAACGTCATACCGCGGTCTGAGGTCAAAAACGTCAAAAAAGGTCAAAAATGTCGCAGAGAGGTCAAAAATGTCACAAAAAGGTTAAAAATGTCACAAAAACGTCATACCGCGGTATGAGGTCAAAAACGTCACACAAAGGTCATACCACGGGATGAGGTCAAAAATTTCACAAAAACGTTATCCCGCGGTATGACGTCAAAAATGTCACAAAAAGGTAAACAATGTCGCAAAAACGTCATACCGCGTTATGAAGTCAAACATGTCACAAAAGCGTCATACCGCGGGATGAAGTAAAAAATGCCTCAAAAACGTCACACCGCGGGATGATGTCAAAAATGTCACAAACAGGTCAAAACTGTCTCAAAAACGTGATACCGCGGTATGAGGTACAAAATGTCACAAAAACGTCACACCGCGGGATGATGTCAAAAATGTCACAAAAAGGTCAAAAATTTCTCAAAAGCGTGATGCCGCGGTGTGAGGTTGAAAATGTCACAAAAACGTCATACCGCGGGATGAGGTCAAAAATGTCAAAAACGTCATACAGCGGGATAATGTCAAAAATGTAACAAAAAGGTAAAAAATGTCACAAAAACGGCATACCACGGTATGATGTCAAAAAGGTCACAAAAACGTCATACCGCGGAATGGTGTCAAAAATGTTGCAAAAACGTCATACCGCGGGATGAGGTCAAAAATGTCACAAAAACGTCATACGGCGGGATGATGTCAAAAATGTCACAAAAGTTTCATACCGCGGAATGAGGTCAAAAATTTTCCAAAACGGTCAAAAATGTCACAAAAAAGTCATAAAGCGGCATGAAGTCAAAAATGTCACAAAAACGTCATACCGCGGTTTGAGGTCAAAAATGTCACAAAAATTTTTGACCTCTTTTTCTGAGGTAAAAAATCTCAGAAAAAGGTCATCCCGCGGGATGATGTCAAAAATGTCACAAAAACGTCATGCCGCGGGATGAGGTCAAAAAAGTCTTAAAAACGTCAAACCGTGGAATGAGGTCAAAAATGTCGCGAAAACGTCATACCGCTGTATGAGGTCAAAAATTTCACAAAAACAGCATACCGCGGTATGAGGTCAAAAATATCACATAAACGTCATACTGCGGAATGATGTCAAAAATGTCACAAAAAGGTCAA